>JAYRBV010041122.1:0-18876 GCA_036023255.1 Mitrocomella polydiademata
CGGGCAAGAAGTTGACACCGCGCGGGCACTTGACTTTAAAATTAAAAATTTAATTTTTTGCACCGCCACGAAAATATCGTCTATCCGCCCCTGGTGTCATAGTCCCCCTGGATTGTGCAGAGGTTATCCCCCCCCCTTTAAACAAGAATGCTACACTTGTACGATATACTGTATATTCATTTTTTTGTGGCAGAGGTTGAATCTGAGCAAAAATGGGTGGGGTGGGAGTGATCTTTTAAGGTGAGATGAGGGGGTATGATAACCTGGAGAACACTATATATAACAGTATGGATATACCTCAGTTGAAAAGAAAGGAGCAATGACTGACATTCCACAAGTTCCTGAAAATTCTATTAATACCATTCCTATCAATATTAATAGATCTCTGCTATTTCTAATGAATTTTGGCTTTTCTTCACTTGACGAGTCTTCTTCAGATATATTGCTAACAATTGTACTTTGGCGACAGAAAGTGGTGGGTCTTGTATGCAAAGTGTTTCGCCTATTGCTGTCCACAGGAAATGTGGCATGACGAAGTAATCCAGTGTCATGAGATTGCGCTCTTGCAAATAAGTGAGGTCCAGGAGAGCTTTTTGTGGTGCCATCAAGACTATTAGACCTGCTAGGCATTTTGCTTTCTAAAAATATAACATCTACTTATTAATACCCAAACGGCTTTTTTTTTTTAAGACCATATTTCAGCTGGAAAAATATAAGAATCTTGAGGGGGGGGGGGGGGAGCTACTCTAGACAGGGGGAAGGTTGCGAGTTCATTTTACCGATCATGAGATTACAACTGTATCAGATTACAACTAGAATTTTCCGTCATAAACATCCATTTGGCATTAATTATAAACTTTTGAATTTTTAACATTTTTAGGCCCTGAATTATCCATTTTCCACCATTCATTATGTCTATGATCATAGAGATGATCTGTGTTTTACAAATTATTTTAATGCATAACTGTCCACATGCTGCAAAGTTTAAACTGCTGAAATCCAAGAAACGAGATTTTGTTTATAATATTCCAAATGATCTATGTAAAAAATCACGAAATTGGTGTGGTGCAATCGACACTAAAACACGGACCAACGGGACAACATCGGGTTTATCCTTAAAGTCCGGGTCCTCAATTCGGCAGGTGCAAAACGCATAATGCATAATCGTAATGCATAATCAATGATATCTCATCAACTACAAGTGTTAAAGATTTGAAACTTTGGCACATAATCTATTATGGCAAGATGGAGCTTCATAGGCATACACATTTTTAGTTCTGCCACCTGTTTGGTTGATAATTTACAGACCAAAACACAAAATGTGCAATAACTAAAGATCTGATTGTTTTATCAATTTGAAACTTCAAACAATGTTAGATATTGAAAAGAGACATGAACTCAAAATTTCAAATAAAAACATTTATTTTACAGACCGGAATTGTAAAAAAGAGTTTTTTGTCTGCAAAATACACGTTTGACACATAATATTTTCTGAGAATGTGTCTTTTGGAATTATTTATAACATCAATCAAAATTTTAAGTTCGAAGATTAATTAGTTTTTAAGTCTGGTGTAATATGAAGATTTAGCGGAATGTCAAACATGTATATGAACTTATTGCTACCATTTTAAAAATTAATTACGTGACCAGCGTATATTTTACAGACCAAATAGAAAATTATCGATTTTTTCAAATTCTGGTCTGTAAAATACACTCCTCTAGTCACATGATCGTTTTTTAAAATGGTAGAAATATGTTTCTATTGTTAATATCTTGTAGTTGTATTGGGTGAAAGTTTGAAGTCAAAACCAGTTGTCGATCAAAAGTTTCCAAAAGAAGCAAGTTTGGGCAGTTTGGTCCGTAAAATACACGTCAAATCACATGACTATTTCAAAATGGTACCAATTTTCATTATTTATGAAGATCTGTTACTGGTCCAAATTTCAGGTCAGTACTCAATAGCACTTATGGATGTTGAGAAACAAAAAAAATGATACTGCCTAACGTTTTTGTACGGAAAAAAAAATTGCATCCGACGCACCAAGGAACTTAAACAGGATCTGTTTTCCGTTGGCCCGTTAGCCCGTGTTTTAGTAACCCTAGCTTCTCGTACGCATGCGCGGAACCCAAAAACGATGCGGAAACGAAAAGATGCACGAGAATTTTATAGGTTATAGATAGATGCAAGGAGACGAAAACAAGACAGCAAAAAAAAAAGAACTGAACAGAAGAAAGAAAATAGGATGGTATATATATATTAGTATTTTGGGCTAGTAAGAAAGTCTGTCATGACAAATAAGTTTATAAATTGATCGAAGGGAAGTACAAAAAGGTTGTTAAAAAAAGGATTTACCGTCCAAATCCAGGGACCATTATCTGATTATTTCTTTGTGATGGAGTCTGACCAGACCAGGGGCTCCACTAGTCAGGGATAACTGCAATAAGAGCTATCATAGCTTAATTAGGATATGGAAACACAAATTTAGTGATTTATTTAGGTAGGCTAGGGGGCATTGACAAACAATTTTCCTTTTTTTTAACGGCCGATGGCCGTTTAAGGTTGAGACCCCCTCCCCCCTCTCTTAATGGCCTCAAAAAAAAAATAATCATAAAAGTACGCAGCCTACTTTCTTCAACGGCTTTTTCCCGCTACCGCAATCAAATGTCGATTGGCTGCCGACTTAATCGAATCCAATCGAATGTTAATCGTTCGATTGGTATTCGATTGATTCGACGACCAATCGTCGTTCGATTGATGATGTTGGTGATGCAGGTGATGTTTGTGATGATGATGCAGGTGATGGTGATGATGGTTATGTTTTTGGTGATGGTGATGTTGGTGATAGTTATGCAGCTGCTGGTGATGCAGGTGATGGTGATATAGGTGATGGTGCTGATGAAAATCAGGGAAGACTCCTCTAGAAAAGTCAGCGAAATTGTTTATTATTGATTGACGTCAGTCATGTTATTGATATGTAATTTAACCGAGCAATATCTCAAGAAATAGAAACACTTCTCCTTTTGCTGTGTATTTTTATGTCTATATTGTATATATAGCATATTTTATTTAAATCTTTCTTTTAGTTTTAGTTTTAATTGCTGCAAATAAAATGGTAAAGATGGCAGTGAACAAATATTGTGGTGACTGCATAAAAATGGGGGAATTCCTCCCTTTGAAACTTGTTATGATGAACATTAACTGTGGTGTGTGGATGTGTCCTAAAAAAGATGTAAGTTCATAAATATTTATGAAATTGATCATAACAGTCTGTTTTTAGCAAAGAAAGCTTCAGATTTCATATAAAATGCTTCTCTTTTCATATTGGAACGATCACTTTCTTTGATTTTAGATTAGAGCCTTCTGTTGTCATGTGTTATATAATTTATTTATTTTAGTGTACTTTTCCAATGACATCTGGATCCCTGAGAGACTATATGGAGGAGAATTTATCTTCAGATAAAATTTTACTACTTACCGGCAAAAACAACATAACAAACCAAGTAAGCTTTTTTACGGTTTTCTGAAAACAAGCTGTAGTTTGAATGTTAATTGGAGATTTTATTCCTCAAAAAGTGGAAAAATGATTTATATTTTTAGTATTGTGAGATTTTAATGACTTTTTAGGCTATATCAAAGTCCAGCAGGCCTTCAAGTTTATGCCAAGAGAAATTGAAACCTTTGCATCATACTGATACCGTGGAAGCTGTTGGTAGTACATATTCTTCAAACAGACAGCCAAACTCAGATGAAGACTCTTTGAAAACAGCTAGCCTTAGAAATGATGAAACCAATTCTGCCACTACAGAAACACTGTCCCTCCCTTTTTTGGGCACTGATTGTTCTTCACTTTCTAAAAAGATTTACAAATCGATTCCTCTATGGGAAAATGAAGAACTTCTTTGTTGGCTAGACACAATCCTGAGTCTTCTTGTATTGAATGAAACTATAGCACAGTATGAAAATGAAGAAGGTACATTAGCACGCTTCCTGAGAGAATATAAGCATGCTCTGAGCTGTTTTGATGTTACTCAGAAGTATGAGGGAAATATAAAAACTGATTTAACAAACTTGCGGACTAGTATGCTGAAGTTTTTGCATCCTAAAATGATGTCTGACTTCACTGAAGAAGATTCACCCTTGTTATCTATTCAACTATTGATAAAAACAGATAAGACCCTGTACGAGGATTTAGAATGGGAGTACTCATCAAACTTCTCATGTACGGAATGCCAGTTTCAGCGGAAAGATGGGTGAGTTTGTTCTCTTTTTATACACTTTTTTTGTAACATGATTTTCTAATTGTTGTGGAACTGTTAGTCCATGATAATTTGATCCCCTCTCTGTTTAGCGTAAAACGACAAAAACTTGCATGTGATGTACGATGTGTTTTTAAAACTTGATAAAAATACTTGATTTCCACTCTAATTTTTAAAAAGAATAATAACCTCCATGCGCTCCAATCTTTCCCTTTTCCTAGAACTGTCAGTGAACCCCATATTAATCTGAGGCATAATTTTATCTAAAATTTATTCTTCTATTGTCCAGCTGACAGGATGGAAATTATGAATAGAAAAAACTTGTTAAGACTTGGTGTCAAAGTTGTTGTGTTTTCATGTATTGTAAATTCTTCATTTGTATTTAGGTTTCGAAAAATTATATTACATCTACCAGAAGCAAATAAAGATCTAGATCTTGCAAAGAATTTGTATTACACCAGAAACTGCTATCGATGCAGTGCTCCAAGTCAAAAGCTGCAGTTTGAAATCGAGAGGTATAAATACAAATGTTTTTGCAATCAATTTTAAAAGAAAATGGTCTGGATTGGTCCGTATTTTTTTGCTAAAAATGCTTATATCTTCCGAGCCATATATAGTATAATGGCTATTAACTTCAAACTTGGTATGATGGTAGATGATAGAGCTACCATTTGAAAAAATAATACCTTGACCATTGTGTATTTTACAGACCAAATCACATGATTTAAAAAAAATTGTACCAATCGTTATCATTTATGGATAAATGTCATAAAATTCAAAAATATCATAAAATCAGAAGAAATGTCATAAAATTCTGTAAAAATCTTCTTTAAAAAAATCTTCTCAAGAATAAACCTGTACAACCAATATATACACCTTTATATACTGGGTTTGTTAATAGCCGAAATGTGTTTTATTTATACTATAGTTTAGTGTATTAATACTCCTAATGTGTTGTACTCCATTTATTAACAAAAAATAGTTGTAAAAATTGTAAAAATTTTGACTAAAATTGTCATAAAATTCATAAAATATGGCCAAAATTTGTCATAATTTCATAATAAAAACATTTTTTCTTGTGGGAGCTGTGACAGACCAGACTATAGTATAGTCTGGTCTGTCACAGGAGCCCTGCACTATAGATGTAGAGATTTCTGGGAGAGAGCGGGGGGTTGTACAACCCCCTCCCCTAGCATGTAAGTGAAAATAGGTTGTTCTACGAAGCATTAACCAATATGCCTATCACTGGGTCTATAAGCTAAATTAATATTTTTGGTATAGTTAAATTAGTGTACTATAATCAAATTCTTAACTACTTCCTTTATTACTGTAGGTATCCAAATGCCCTTTTCATCTATTTCGAGAATGGAGTTGGAAATCGGAAATTTTGGAAGCATTTTAATTTCACAACAAGTTCAGGAGAAACCTACATAGTGACGCAGATTGTTCAATACATCACAAAGAGAAAACATTTTGTGTTATGGTCTTACTCGTACAAAGGTAAAGTATATCGTAATTTTCTAAAAATCTATTCTTACCTTGCTGGTTGTTATATGTATATGTTAAACTATCATGGTAACACCCACATGTGTACATACCTAAAATGTTAGTTAATCTTATCTGTCAAATCAAACACATTTTACGGTTCAACTTTATCAAATGGTTGCTATACTGTATTTTGTTATTTGGTATATTGCAAACACCAAATACTATGGGGAATGTGCGTTTAGTGATTTGAAGAAAACTCAGAGCTATAAATGTTTTCACAAAATTGCAATGTTTCTCGGACATTCCCCATAAAAATGTGTCTAAACAATATGAAAGAGTGTTATATTTCTAAAATGGGGTGTTTATAAAATGCTTTTTCTTAATTTATTACTAAACTTTTCTTAGTCTTCAGACTTTGATTGTTTCTTTCACGGATATCTACAGGTTAGGAGTATAAATAGCTCTTAGCTATTTGTGTTAGCTGGCGCGCGATATTGGTAAAAGTTTTCAGGCTCCATTAATTTGAAGCCAATTTGGTAAAAATCTCTTGGGAGATTTGGTGAGTAAATTTTCTTTCACTCGATCGAATTTTTATCGGCTTTTTCGAATTCATTCGTTTCGACTTTCTCGAACTTTTCTTCATTATCGCTGTGTTATCATTTTATATAATCCTAAAAATGTGTTTTTCGTTTTAGGTTGATCGACAAATAGAGATGTCTAAATTTTTAAAATTGAAGAGCTTATAGGGCTGTAATGGCTAAGTATATGGGCCATGTCATAATCACCATAGTCTTTATAGCTATTGGGGAGGTAAACTGTCTAAACAGCCGGGAAAATCTTGAAATAATCAAAAAGGAGGCTTATTTTTAATATTGATACAGCACAAATTTTCTATGCCTTATCGCTAGAAAAATACTTCTTCACAAAGTTTCTTGAGTATTATTCGTCCACCGGGCAAGAACTTTCATATGGTAAGGGATGCGGGCTAATTAACGATAATATGTATGCTTACTTCTATTTCAGGATGTAATGTTTGGACATTTTTACATGCTTTAACAGGGGGGGGGGAGGGGCTGTATTGTGTACCTGTTCACCAGCTTTTATATCAATATTTTTCTTAATTGCCATCACTTAATGTGGGATTCGTTACTTTAAATTAACGGTGCTCCCATTATGTCTGCGGCATATAATGTTTTGTATTCCTGAAAAGTGTCGCTGTTGTACTTGTGTGTGCACATTCTGCTTTAATATGTTTAAATTGTAATGCGGTTTTAAGAAAGAAGTTTATTTAACTATATCTGAATTCCTATTGACATGTAAATTGTGTGACTTTATAGACTAAAACATGTAAGGCATTCTAATGTATACTTTGCTGTATCTCAAGTTGAAAATCTGCAGAGTATTGTATCATCATTGATTTTGAGTATCGTGTTTATATATTTTCCACCTGTTTAATTCTATAGAAAAATTATGGATTGAAGCGGACGACCTAAAGGAGCCTGTAGTACAGTGTAAATATGGTAGACCTAAATGTAGGCCATACGAAGTTCACCTCATGGTATTGGAAAAGGTTTCCATCTTAGAAAACGCCCCATCAAAAGTAAAAAGCACAGATGGTATTGACACTTCCGGTACGAATCAAACAAATTCGGAAGCAGACTTGCACTCTCCAACGTTATCCGGTGTTAGCAGTACTCTGCCTGTTACCAGTGGAGTTTCGAGCAGGAGAACATCGCTGTGTAGTACGGATGGGTTTTCCCCGGCTGGCACGCCATCCGGTAGCGTGCATAGTCTGAACAACATGAACATTGATTCCAAAATGACTCACTCCGGAGAGGGTGAGCAGTCGTCTAAGCATAAGTTTTTGCACGTGCCACGTTATCAACCATACTTGCCTCGTTCGAAACAACGAGAACTGGAACAATCCACTGTGTTGTATGCTGACAAGGATACTTCGTACGCGTTTCAAGGAGATACAAGGATAAACGACTCTGACATGTTAGCGGAGGCTAGTCACACTCATGAATTTCAAAATGAATTAGCTGTAGAAATGGATAATTTCTATTCGGAATTACTTAACCAACAGGATTCGGATGAAGTGACACTGAGTAGTACTGGTAGTAATTTGGTTTCCAATATTGTCCAAAGTGCTAATACTAACCGGGAACCAAAGATTGACTTTGATATATCCACGACAACAGGTGGAATGGTGACAATTTCTGACGATGAACTGGACGAAATTTTGAATGGCTAACGTTCCTTTATTGGCCTTAGTTTTCTTGTATGAACTCTGTGGTTTCGAAAATATGTCTACTTTAAAAAGGAAGAAACTTTCGCGGATGACCGAATTACCAGCCTAAATGTCATAGCATAAAGGTGGTTTTTAAACCAATAACTAAAATATTGTACTAATTCATCTGTTTTTGAATTCTCGCAGGAACGAAATTTCGCAGATGACGCCTTCTAAACAAAATTCACGGAATAAACTTTCGCGGAGAGGGCAAAAAACCGCGAAACCACGAAAGTTTCTACCTTTAAAGTAGTGACTGCATTTTCTTTGAATAAAATTGTTCTAAGATCTTGGACCAGACGAAAATGAAAAAAATGAAACTAATTTCGAACATGTTAACTTTTCAGACTTAGCTTGATAATTGGCTTCGACCGAAATATCGCAAATTTCTTGTTTATTTTTGTTTTTTTAATTTCATGGCATAACTCCACACACAAGTCTGAAAAATGAATCTGTTCGGAATTATTTTAATTTTAAATGGTTCTAAGCTTTTTGATCAGCATTATTTATGGAACTGCCTATATTGTTTATAAAAACAGTTCCGTTGGTTGAAATTTTGTGTTTTTTCATCTGTTTTGTTTTTAAAAGAAGAAGACTTGTATCTAGACATTTTTAATTTTCTTTATGTCTCACCTTTTCTCATAATTATTGTAGAATATAATGGTGTGCATCATAAAGTTAAAACTTCATCTCGAATTCTGATAGTAAGTCCGCCTAAGTGTTTGTTAATTGAAGAATTTCATAGAAATTTATGTGTGCAATGTTTATCAACACGTACTCTTCCAAATAACACCATGCGAAATCTTGGAAAAGGCAACAAAAAAAAATTCCCCAACTAAAATAGCGATACTACATAAGGTACTTTGTCTCGTTTCCAGAACCCTAACAACAGACTAGAGCAATACGCCAGCTAGCAAAAATTGCCGTGGCGAAGGCCTCAACCTCACATGTCAGTTTTTAGAAATGTAAAAATGAATGAACTTTTTACGATTCAAGAGATCAGACGGGGAAAAGCCAGCAAAAATGGCAGATCAAACATGTAATTATGATTAAATTGTAAGAGTTTTATAGCTAATGTGCACCGTAGGGAATTGACGTCGTAAGTATTCAAACAAAGAAATATTTCGGTGGATAAAATAGACAGTGATTACCATTAGTGTATTCCGATTTGCAAATGAGTTGTCATTTATAGGTTACATTTAAACTTTTTTTACAGAAAAATAAAAAAATAGATTTTGTGAAATTAATTTCTTACAGTAAAATCTTTTTAAAGCGGCTGTACCCGTAATGGTGCTTTTTCGTGTTGGTGTGTTGACAAAAAAAGTAATTCACTTTCATGAATTAAAGGTCTGATATTGTTGTTTTTCATATCCTTGATTGGCTTGTTTACTTATAAAGGGAATGGCCCTTTTATGCTAAGAATATCCAGTTTCCCTTCCGAATTCCTCCTCCTTGATAAGAACAATTATATGCTATGCAAAAACTTATCACCTTAACTGCAAAATTGAGAAAACCCACCAACCCCTTATACCATTGAACCTGGCCACGTAGTACGAATATGGTATCGCATATTACGGGGTATATCACTAGAATATAAGAAGAAACTACATTTACTAGATTTTTTTAGATAACTTTTTTACTATCAATGCAATCGACGCATAAAACTTTTGCACCTTTGTTTAAAATTTGATTAGGCAAATTCACTCTAATTTTAATCCCCATAGTCATTCAAAAATTATTGGCATACTCAAAACCACATACTGGATTTCAAATTTTTCAATCCAAGCAAAAAGACGAAGAACTAAAACTTTTGAAGTACTAATCCATATCACTTCACATTAGAGCAAGATCTTAATAAAAGACTTCTTCAAATTTATAATCTTGACGTTAGGTTAACACGATTTTATGGTATATCATCATAACATAATGTATTTTTTAACTTTTCGGTAATTTTGTCAACTTTGGAACGTCATTTTAGCCTTACTTACATCGTGCCTTACTTACACGATTGACCGTAAAATGTTAAATAACAGAGGCAGAGCGGGTGTCAACTTCAGAAAATTAAAACAAAAATGAAAAATCTTATTTAGCTCTCTTTTTCTCAATTGGAATTTTACAAATGGTAATTTCTTAGCAAAAATTTAGAAATTGTTAGGCAAAAATTATGATGTCATGGCCTGATGGCTTCGAGGATTTATGTCCTATCCGGATTTTACAGGGGCCGAAAAGCTCGGCGTCAAATAGGGTTAAGCAAAACCTGTTAAGTAAATTATGAATTTATAAGTCATGATGCGATGATGGGTATTTTATTCTGCAAGGGCAGATGACCCTGTGAATTCTCGAGTCTCTCTTGTTGTGTTATTATCTACGTGGATATATCATTATACTGGAGTCGGCCTTATTCGGGAAAATCGGAATTCATTATAGACATTAAACAAAAAAAATTGAGACCAAGAAAAGACAAGTCAACGACCATGATAGACTAGTGAAGCATTTTAAATATCACAATACTACCGCGAATTCAAACTTTATATAGAAAGAGAAACTCCCCCGCCATATATTCTATGTCTTATAAATGTAAAAGCCTAGAAGGAAGGTCACATGAAAAAACTCTCCTTACATTTTATACGAAAAGAAAAATACAATCACAAAGCCCTTACACACAGCGAGAGGGTGGGGGATATTGTCAATACTAATCCTAACGTTCTTTGAACGTCGAACGGACATTAAATCATCGCCTTTTACTAAAAAGACAAAGTTCATACCCCGGGGGTCCCATCATAAGCTTACACGTTTAAAAAATGTCTGTATTCATCACAAATGTACCTTTCCTGTTTTAGAAATCCTTTAATCAAATAAAACAGCACAATATTATTGGACCCCCCGGTCACAGCTAGAAGTGGTGAGAGAAGCGTAAAAGTCTATTATATGAAATAACTGCGGTTAGGCAACAGTTCTTAGCCCCGGGGTCATATGTATATAATGTATATATTATATGAAAGAGACTTTTTTTTTTTTCGACACCGCTTATGAGAGATATGATGAGATGAGGAGAAAATCTGTAACAAAACATAAAAAGTGGGAATAAGTGTCACTCTTCTTGTCTTATTTTGTTCTGCACGTGGTTTGGGGCTGTCTTGGTGGTAGTCTGGAAAACAACACAGTATATATTATACAATTTTCCTCTAGAAAAATGTAAATTTCCCTCATTCGAATCTTGTATACCGGACAGTAGTCTGATTTGCATTCATTGCGAAACGGAGTTGTCCTTACACTAATGTGATTTTTTCCGTGTATTGTGTAAGGTCTGCAAATCAGACTAGCATATAGTTCGGTGTTTTGGGAAATATTTCCCCTGATATTTCCTTGAGTGAAAAGGACGTGTTGGAAATATCGTCTCTTTTGGATAATGTGCGCGGGTGGACTCAGTTGGGTGTGATGATAATAATAGGCGAGTTGTCTGTTTTTGGTTAAAGATATTAGAAAACGTTTAAGGTTAAGGACGTATTGGGAATAGTCTCCAGTATGTAGATGCTGTTTTTTGAATAAATTCTGTGTGTAGAAATTTATGCAGGTAGGTAGGTGTTAATTGTAAGAATGCTATGTAGATTGTTTGCGAGAGACACACATACGATATGACCGAACAAAAATACAACCGTAGTAGTAGGAAACATATCTTCTTTTAGTTTGTTTTTTCCAAACACAACATAAAACATGGCGGCCAAACCATCATAATGTGAAGAAAATATAAACTGGGATATAATATAGATATTGGGATTCAAAGTAAATTCTACTTTTGGAGAATTGAGTGCTTCTTAGATAGTTTTATTACGTCATTCATGCGATAGCCTGGTTCACAGGGATTATTTCTTTGTGTGTATAGTGCAAACTTTTTTTATAAAAGGATACGTTAAGGTCTAAGAAGGATGAAAAGTGGAGAAGCTTGACTTATATATTGATACAGTACAAACCCCTCTCCCCTCACCACCAAGATACGCACTGAAACAAAATAAATGTCTTGTATTCCAACAATTTGGAGGACAAGACCTTTGAACTCATTATTGCACCCGTGCACGTTCTTGCCCTTGTGCCAACCTCGATCCTAGGGTTATTCAGTCTAATATACTAAGAGCCCGGAAATATCACCCGCCAATTAAATTGTTTCCGAGCTGTCAGAATATTATAAAAACGGTACTCTAAGATCGAGATCGACCCTCGAGCTTTATCGTTGTGACGTGTTAAGGTGGATTTTCACTTGTCCACTTTTGGATGATGCAGCATAAATTACAAAGAACGTCGCTGTAAAAATACATTACAATAACGACAGTTTGTTTTGATTATTAGTATGACTCGAGTGCGCATGTAGTGCAACGAATACCGATAGACCTAGAGTAGTGCAAAAAAGCCCGAAACGGTATATCGGGTAGACTAATGAATGATATTCAGACTATCTCAAAGCAGAATACTTAAATAATGTTTAAACATCTAAAAACGTTTTCATGTTTTTTTGTTAAATGACACTATAGAGGAGGCCCAACGTAAAATGGTAGGGGGCGACTCTTTCACAATAGCAGGGGGATGTTTCTATATTCATTCACTATTCTAAATGATGTTTTGTGTTTTGAAAGGGGCAGGGTGGGGGGAGTGGACTATCATCCCATTGTTCTATTATCAAACCATGCTGTGTGATTATATAAGAGAATGAGAATGAATCTAAAAAATATGAAAAGCTATGGGATATCTTCCCCCTCATCATTCATATATTATAACCGTGTAATAATTCTTCTTTTATACTTGTTCGGAATTCTTTGTGTTTTACTGGGGGGACTTTTACAAAGAAGCGTTTTGTGTTAAGTGTTTTGTTCTTTATCTAGTCATTTCAAATTAAATTTTTCTTTCAGAAAATGTGCAACAGTGTTTTGTAATAACAGAATTGTTGCTGTTTTGTGATAAAGTTTTTTTTTGTCATTTTATGTTTCTTATGACAACATTCGCAAAGCAGTTTGGACAGACGTGTAATTAATACATTGAAAATAAAAGGTATGAGGGTTCTATTTCACTGGATAGCACTTAGTAGCAGTCTCTTTGATCTTTTGCATAGGCCCGAGCTATGTACTTTTTACGCATTCTTAAAATGTAAACATTAGAGCCCAGGCCGTAACGCCTGGCCGCCAACCGTAACGCGAACTTTCTCTCAAAACAGCTCGGAGTGACAGATTCTACTTTCTGCCTGGTGCCTTTAGAGCCAGAAGAAGAAAGATTGAATCTGTTAACAGGTAACGGTCATACTGCTTGTTGCTCACTCAAAAAGTCTTGCAATATACCCAAGGTAGAGTAAACAAAAATATATAACTGTGTGGTGCTATAAATTAGAATTTTCAAGAAATCTTATTATGATTTCAGGAATGAAGTTGTCTAGGTTCAGGATCAGGATTTCAGGAATGAAGTTGTATAGGTTCAGGATCAGGATTTCAGAAATGAAGTTGTCTAGGTTCTAACAACCTTGTTTACCCAGGATCTTTTGCAGGTTTTTTATTTATATTCTGATGTGTCACCGCAAAAGAGACCCATGGCCCAATGAGTTAAAAATCCTCAGGTTTTTGTTGACTTCTTTTGGATATTGTTATCTGGTTTATTTTTCTATTCATGATTTTCTTCAAAGATCTTCATAACTATAGACGAAGGGTATTTCTTTAAGCAACTACAAGACGGATAAAAATAACAACAAAAAAAATATGTCGTTACCGAAATCAGTTTACCAGTGGTCGATTAATGATGTTGGTCATTGGATGAAGGAAAACCACTTTGAAGCCGAAGTACAAGATTTCAAAGGTTTGTATATACACCTGATAACATATCCAACTTTTCTCTGTGTATTCTCTCCTCTCATCTTCCAACGAAATGCTGGAATACTTGGAAATTCATAGTTATATATTCAGACTAGAACTGAAAGGTGAAAGGATTATATAATTTGATTTTAAATACTCTAAAATGCGTGAGATTCAATTCCCATTTTCCCTTTTCAAGTAGGGTTGCCTCTGCCTTTTGCCTTTCGATCTTTTCATTTTTCACTGTTTTTTTATTTTATATTTTGGAATTTTCAAATTGATATATTCTGTTTTACCCTTTACTAAAAAGAGGGGTGGATGGGTATTTATGTAAATATGCATATCAGCAGAGACATGCCAAACATAGCAGGATTTATCTGGTCTTTTAAAAGGCTCAAATCAATTGGCAAAATAATCGCCTGTAACTTTCGATACTAGTGTGTTAGGTATCCTGTTCTTTTTTCTCTTTTAGATCATTTGATTGATGGTAAAGCCTTATCGCTACTTCATCGAAGTGATATAAAAGAGCTCATAAAAAGGGTGGGGCCGAGAGTTAAATTTCGCGCCAAATTATTGCAGCTTCTTACATCACGTGGAATGGCGAACAATTTAGACAACAAACTGCAAAGAAATCAAGGTATACGAACGTTTATAGTACTAAAGTAATTTATTTATGTCTAAAGTCGCGTTGCTGATTATATATTTTCACATCAGAGATATTCATATACTTAATTAGATCTAGATTTAAAAAACTTCGAATTCTTAAGGAACTAGGTTTTTCCTTGTGTAAGTAACCTTCAATTAGTGCACTTATGAAAATCTAAATTCATGTTTCACACTGCAAAAAAGCCATTAATTTTGTAAATAAAAACATAAATAGTAACTTCTGGAGCATAGCATATACAGTATGCGTTCCATTTTTGTTATTAACAAAACAATTTCTTACACAAGGTAAAATTCAAAAGATTATTCTTGATATACTCCTAACTTTCATTGTTGATTTACCTTTCAAGGACATCAAGGTTCAAACGACAATAATATCAACAAGAGCAGCAACCAACAACAAGCATACAATATTGTACCGGTATATCCGCAATCTTGTCCGCCGCAATTCGTACAGCGTGTCCGGTATGCACCGAATTCACAGAACGTTAAAGAAAGTAATAACATCATCAACAACAACAACACTTTCCCACTGCAACATCTTCAGCCACAACAACAGCAGCAGCGCATCGCATATCAACAACAATTGGAACCATTGAAAGCTAACTATCAGACATTGTATCCAATTAAAAACGGGCAGCAAACTTATCTGACCAATGGCAGCAACCAAATGATAATGGCTCGGCCAATGGGCAGCGAGGAGCGGTTAGAAAACAGTAGCCCGTACGCCGGATCTGAAGGTTCAATCATTACAGTAAAGCCGTTGGATTTTCGTAGTTTAAAACAGCCGAGTGAAAAGCAAACCTTGTGTGGGTCACAGCAATATGGTAACCACGGGGACACTGAAGAGAATCCTGAAGAAGAAATGGTGGATAGAAATAGTTATGTAGAGATTACAAAGTTTGTTAAGGGTACAGGTTTTAAGCAGGAAGAACTCTCTGATATCGAGACTGAAGAAAATCAAACGCTGGAAGACAATAGTGGTAGCGTAGAAAAAGTAGATGCAGAAATAAGCCAAGATAAAACAGGTGAAAACGGTGATATTATGGCAAATACACGCGATAACAAACATAATAATGAAAACATTGATCCACACAATTCAGATAATTTCACAGATGAAGAGATAAATTTAAACACCACCACCAACACCATAGGGCGCGAGGGCGGTGAATTATCACCTGTGGCGGACGATTTTACTTTTGACACCAATGGTTCCACGGCTGACGGAATTGACGACGATTCTTTCCCGATTCTCGATGTTAGTGTCGGTGATAATAATGAACTACGACGGAATTTCAACAGTAGTTTTAGTAACAAGACATCATCAGAACATAATAAACTCGGTATCGAAGCTGTGACCAACCGCCTTGCTTTACGCGAACGGGCGAAAATCTTTCGTCACAGCGAAAAAAAATGGCATGTAGCGGTGAATGAAACCGCTTACCAACTCGTCTTGAAAGACCCAAAGCTTTTGGTAAGGAAAAAAGATCTACGTTTGATGGCAGAATGTCGAGTAAGGAAGACATACAGATTCGCGAAAGGTAATAAAAGGAATTAGTTCCTACAGTCTATCGTATAGTTCGCCCAGTCCAATTTATGAGGTTTTGACAAGTGGACATGAAATTAAGATAACGCCAAACCGCAAAAATTTTATTCCGCAAACATTTTCATATGGTGACATCAGAATTTTTCTAAGAGAAGCCTAATAAAACAATGAACATTAACTTCGTAACCCTCCTAATAATTGAATATGATTTCTTCCAAGAAAGTTCACCAAATCATCAATTTCAACTTCGGTGTGTATACAGGGTTTCATAGCAGCAATTCCCTGACTTTCCCTGACTTTTACATGTTGAAGTGATATTATTTTACCTGGCCAGTAGAGTGTAAAAGGTATTATTTAATTTCCCTGACCCATTCATTCCTCTGTATAAACAGATAATCTCTACCCTATACCCTGTACAAGATGGTATGAACGCCCAGAAAAACGTGTTCCTGTCACCTGTGTCATATGAAAGGCCACCAGGGTTGGCCCTTTTGACTCTTTGGATTTCTGCAAAATTAACTTTTGAACGTACGAGACAAGAGAATAGTAAAAAGGTTTGATGGGATTTTTAGAAAAAAATATTCCCTGACTTTCCCTGACCAGATAGCACAAAAAAAAAGATTTCCTGACTTTCCCTGAAAAAGGAAGTTTTCCCTGACTTTCCAGACGCTATGAACCCTGCTATAGAGTCTATAAAAATGAAATGAACTAGTAATGTAAGTTATTCGAATAAATCGAGTTAAGTGTAACATTCATAATGGTAAAATTTTGCGTAGAAAAGGTGTAATTAAGAGGCTAATAATTAACATGCGGTGAGAATGTTGGCAAATTCGGCTTGTACTTCACAAAACTGTTACATAGATCGATCCCACTCCGAGACACTTTGAATATTGTACTTCCAACTCTTTCGGAGCCATAGCTTGTTCGCACACCGCCTACTAGTTGTGGAGTACACAAACAAATCATTTGGTCTTAGAGGCCATAAAGAACATAAATAAAAACTTCATAAATTTTGTTTTTAGGGAAATCGCGCTCTATCGCTCTACCCGAGAATCGAGCGGCAGCAGAAGAGAGAAAAAAACAAAAGCTGACAAAGGAGAAAATATTCGAATTAAAACGTCAAATAAATGCAGAAGGTATATATGTGTCAATTAATCTGTATTTTAAAAGCCGAATTCAATAGCAACTTTACACGGGGAAAAACCTGGTCTAGCAGACCTGACAAAAACACATTCCTTTTCAAAAACTGAGATTATATACTGCATTATGCATGCAATCAGACCAGTAAATGCCAAGTGAACAACTCTCTCTCAATCTATATGTAAAGTCACGGGGCGATTTCAATTGGAATTATGGAAAATACCACTTACCAAATGGTTATTTCGAGAAATTTGGCGTAATTAGCCTCAAAATGCCAAATTGAATGTCAAATTTTTATTTACATAACTTCGACCTTTTGTACCATCAACAGTGGCTATTACAAAAATCTAGAGGTTGTCTGTTTTTTCCTAACGATCCACATGGAGTAACTTCTGAATTAATTTCTCGGGTTGGTTACGATTAAACTTGATCCGTTGTCTGTCTGATTCTAGGCGAGGAGATTAGTCGTAAAATGCGTCAATGCCATATGAACTTATCGCTCGCCAATCAGCAATCGGACGCAACAAAAACAATCGAACTTCGCCAAGAAATGCAACAACTAAACCAACAACAAGCCAAGCTGCATTTCACCATGGATGAGCTGTTGACAAAGGAACGAAAGTTGGATAGCGGTCTATCGAAGATTCTGAAGACCCCAACTATGCCAGATACAAACTATACGAATATCGAAAACAGTGGCAATTCGAACAACAATAATATACATAATTGTGAAATTATGGAGATAAACGATCAATCGTCCAGGTCATCCATGTTTGTATCTCCGCAAACACAGAGTATCGAATCACAACAGCTCACAATGGTACCGACGCAGCATGTCTCGTATATGGCTGCGGCCCCACAAAGTTCGTTGTTATCTCCACAAGTTTCGCAGCAGGTACACATTGATGAGCACGGTCGAGTAGTTCAAGTAACGAACGCTGAAAATAACTTTTCTCATGTCAACGTAATTGATGGAGGTAATAAAAACAATAACATCCAGAACACAGGATAACAACATTTCTTATGTAAACATGTAAACATGCCCAGCGACCAAGAAAAATGCGCCATGTTGTATTTTATTTATTGTGTGGAAAGTCCTAAAAAACATCTTTTGTGAAAAAATTTATTCACCCAAAAGCTAAACATGTTTGTTATTATACAGTAGTTATCAGGAATCATATTTATGACCCTGATTATTTCTCTAAATTTAATGTCTCTAGATTGACCCTGATCTTCTGATAAAATACTAAACCAAAATCATCTCCCCAAAATTTATGTTTCTAAATTCTAATGCACTTTCTAAAATGATTATTGTTAGTCAGGCACTTATTGGCACATACGCTTCATTGTAAAGAAGGGGACAAATTGAATGAAATTACACTGTATTTCGTACGACACTTCGAAAATTAAAACTAAAAGTTATTGTAGATGTTAATGGGTATATTTTTTTGCTTTTTTCATAATTCTAATTCCTAAAAATATCATTAGCACATTAATTAAATAAAAATAAAATCATAAAAAAATTTAAATTTATAAAAATCATTTAATACATTTTCATCAACCATTCTAGTGGTTTTAAATTATTTGCATCTATATAATAATAGCCGTATTCTGTATCTATCTACGCATTAATGGTAGCCGAGCTGTGGGAGAAATAATTTCAA
>JAYRBV010041565.1:0-13283 GCA_036023255.1 Mitrocomella polydiademata
TTAAGCACGTAAAATTATATTAAGCACGTAAAATTTAGACGAAGAAGCACGTAATGTTTAGGAGACTCCGCTATTTTTGTTCATTATTTAATGGTTTTGTTAAGGAAAACTTTGTTATATTTTGTGAGCTGCTATGGTAAAATACAGTTTTTCACCAACTAAATCATGATGAAGCAAATGTCAGTTTGATCGAAAACTGAAAGATCTAAAGAGTTTATAATAAGACTATTAGTATATCTTTGAGATAAATTTTACTAAATTGTTCTATAAATAACCATGAACGCTGTAAAGAATCTTTCCTCGTGAGTCACAATCAATCAAGACAACAATTTAAAGGCCAGTATACAAATATCGAAGAATTTAGCAATAAATTTACAAAAATTAAAAATATTCTTCTTTTGTTTGTAGTTTTAATCGTTACAATTAAAAACCATAAATACCAGATAAAAGGTAGCTACAACAGTTAATTACTCGGATAATAATACCTGCTAACGGTTGACGAAACTGAGCAGTAAAGGAAATATTTAAATGAGTATACGAGAGCTGCATGAACGAGCAGGTCTGTATAAAAGAACCAATTAACATTCCGGATACGATAGCGTATTTAATGACTTCCCCTCTGGAAAAAAATAATCGATCTTGCAATAGTAACGCGCTAAAAAATGTGGTTTCTTCGTGTTGTAATGTAACTCTAATGGTCCATTAGAGCGGATCGTATGAGTGATGTAGTACTAAGCACTCTCTAGCTAATCTCTATTGATGTTTCCACTATAAACTGTCGTTTTTCTGGTAATGTAACATTAATTAATGGTCCATTAGTCTATGTGATGTCATGATAATTATAAGGACAAAAACAATCCCATATTTTAAGAAATTTGGACATTCTTGACAATACCATATTGAAATCAACACTGCCAAGTTATAAACCTATAGCTTTAGGACTAACCTCATCTCATGCTCAGGTCCGATTTTCGTTTCACCGCACGCTGCACTGTAAACACGGTGGCGAAAAGAGGACTTTTAAACTTGAAAAATAAACAGCATGAAAACCATTATAAGGTATTTATAAAAGTTACCATATGGTTAAAAAAAAATACGTTTACAAATACACCCACGCATTAACACGTATACTACAAGGAAACTAAGGATATCCAGGAGTTCAGAGACATCAAGTTTCCTTTCCTCTGGAATAAACCCCTTAGAGAAAAGGATTTAGTAGAGTATTGGGAAAATGTTTCAGTTTCCTTCAACAGTCTTTACAGTTAACAATCATGTGTCGCCAATTAGATTGGTAAATTCCGAATCGTCCGGATGCATCCGATTATGGCGTCATTTAAGAATGTAAACATGTTTTTAAGGATGTATTCAAAATTCCGTTTTCCCTTATTTCATCGAATTCATATGCTCTACTGTTGCACTGTTGTACCATGATTCGCCGATTTGAAATAATGCGGGAAACAGAAATTGACCATATAATGACTTGATCTATAAGTAACGATATAAGCAGCAGGGTTGACGACACATTTTCTTATTGAATGACCAGATCTTATCCCAACCCATTACTACATTAGACTTGGATGCACCCTGGAAATAAAAACAATATCAAATTGAAAATACTCAAACCTATGGAGTCCCTAAGTTTATGAGAATTGACTTATAAAACTAGATCTATTATAATTTGACCATAATGACTTGATCTTTAAGTAACGCATTGTATCTTGGTGCAACAGGGTCGATCATTTTCTTATTGAATGACCAGATCTTATCCCAACCCATTACTACATTAGACTTTGATGCACCCTGAAGATAAAAACAGTATCAATTCAGGGTCGACGACACAAGGGGGGGTGGCACGTGCCCCAAACTTAGATTTAAGCAACCAAATTGCTATTTTTGCCAATAATTAATGTCCCTGATTGTAGATCGCACTTTTAATGAACTTTGATGCACCCTGGAGTTAGGAGGTGTAAAAATGGACCTCTTTGCCTGGAGATAAAAACACTAGTATATCTAGTAAATTTCCAAACCATTAAAATAAATATCAGTCCTGTGATCCGAGAACATTTTCATCAATTTTAATTTTCTTTGTCAGCAGCTGACATACCACGATGACGATATCACATGACAAAATGTGAAGACAAGGAGTCACTCCCACGAGTGATTTCAATTACTTAAAAATTGACAATTTTTCCCCCATTTCAATAGCACCAATAATCACCATACTACCACCGCCATCCAAATGTGCGGCATGTAGATGTCGAAACTGTGGATTCAACGGTAGATGTATTGCTGATTTCAACACATGTACCGAAAGCTGTGATCTCCGTGAGTTATCAATCCCTATAATTTCATTTTGTCTCGAAAAGAAGTCTTTGATTTCACCTTACATCTTTTACATTATATAGTATGGTTATAGACTAAACAAACTCCCTTTTCGCAACCTTGGTCCCAATAATTTTAGTCAAAATTTTGACTCCAGTGGATTATAGCACCATCCAGATCAGGTTTTTACCAACCACCCCCCAGTGATTGAACAAGCAATTTTTGAAAACCGCCTTAATGGATCCTGACAATAGATTTTGACCGCCCCACCCTTGAATAAGTGACATTTTATCCGCCCAAGTAGGGTCTGTAAATACCCTTCGGGTATCTAATGAGCCGTTTGCGTGCTTCAGACAATCAATTTTATAAAAGCATAAAACCATATACCATTATACCATTAATAGAATGCCACAAAAAAATTGCACTTTGCAAACGAGATCCATGCTCAATCAAAGGCAACAACAAATGCAAGTATAACGAACAGTGCGTAGCAAAATGTGGAAGCTGTACTGAAACGAAATGTTTAACAAGTAAGTATTAACATCGTATAACTTGTCTTTGACGAAATAGACAAACTGCTGTATTATTGCTGTATCCATTTTTACCATCATAAATGGACCTTCTTTGTTTTGCTCACTTCTATTATTATAAAATATCCTGAAAATAATCATATTTAACAAAGTATATTCATGGTGTTTTAAATTCATTCACAAGTCATAACTTTTCGAATGGCCAAACCAAGCGTTAAGTACTGAACAATATGCACCATTAGAAATTAGAAATGGTCACTTTATAATGAATTCTGCATCAATGCTTAGAATCGAAACCAAGAGATCCGTGTGCCGATGTGAAATGTAAATTCACTGAAAGATGTGATCCGGGTTTTGGCTGCCGAGGAAAATGCGTTCCAAGTAAGTTTCTACATGAAAGTTTTTGGACCTAATTTTGTCTTGATTGTATAGGTTTGTTGCTATATTCTTGTATCAAGGGTATCATAATCAACGTTTGATCTTCATCTTAAAGTGGGTTATATGAAGAAAATTTACCATATAAGTTGATCCGAGTAGAATTATCTTTCCATCCTATTCGTCACATTTTTATCCTCAATCCTATATATTTTTTTAGAATGCAAAATTCATCCGTGTGCAGCAACTACATGTGCCGTTGGGCATGATGCTGTCGCTGACTTCAATAAGTGTACATGCAGGTGTAAACGTAAGTTGACCTACATCAATTATAAATTATAAATGGTCATTAATGAATTTTGCATCGATCCTGTAATAAGTAGTCTATCTGATAAACCGTTTCGGGCTTTTTTGCCCTACTCTAGGTCTATCGGCACTCGTTAAGATCCGCGTAGTCAAAAAGTTGGAGAATACTGCACATGCGCACTTGAGACATAATAAAAATCAAAACAAGCGGCCATAAACGGCCGTTATTGTATTGTTTTTTTACAGCGACGTTCTTTGTAATTTATGCTGCACATGCGCAGGCTTTCTGTTGTGAAGCAAGGTCTGAAAATGTTTGTTGTGGTACTGAGTCTCCAAACTACTCATATATAAACGAGTGCCGATAGACCAAGAGTATGGCAAAAAAGCCCGAAACGGTTTATCAGATAGACTAGTCATAAGTCGATCTCCAACCATCCAATTCATAGTGGAGGAGTGTTCATATCAACAGTAAGCTCCTCCGCAGCAGCTATTTTAGTAATTTGCCACTCTTTATCCGAATAAGTAACTCAGTTTAACTGTTTGTAGTAAACGTGAAACAATACCAGAGACAAAATTTTCGATTGCTTCTAAAAATATGTAACTTTTGTCTGATATTGTTTTGTCTGATAAGATAGGACAGTAAAGTTGAACCTTCAGTCATTTCAAAAAATATTGCTTACAAAATAAGATTTTTATTGTATTTTTTACTTTCAAGCGTGCATCAGATGTTTAGCATTTCTGTGCAGACCAGATTCCTGTGAACCTGGATATACTTGTGTGCAAGCACCATGCGGATGCTCAAAGAAATGTGTACCTAACCAAGGTAAGTTCCTTTTTAGTCATTCTGTAGTTAAAGTTGAACAGAAGCGGATCTAGAAGAACTGGTTTAAAGTATGCGGAGAAGTGTGAATTGTAATGAAACGCATCTACTCTATTGAAAAATAACAAAAGATTCTGGCATTCACATGGATTAAACCAGTTCTAGATCCTCCTTTGTTGAAAGTGAGTCGTTTCCTTATCGCAAAAAAACGATGTTGGACAACACAACGTCGGACAAAGTAACGAAATTTTTCAATGTCCTCTATTTTACTCTCAGGTGTATGTCCCGTCAAAGATCCTTGCCAGGGTATCAGATGCGGAAAAGGAGAAAAATGTGTCATTAACCGAAAAGAATGTGCCTATTCTTGTCAGCCTAAAAGTAAGTCAAACAACACTGCTTTATCCAAATGTTCCATAATTTTCTGTTCACAATTTTCTGAAATTAAAATGTGAAAAAAGATTAAACTATTGGGTCCTTGACTACCTATCAGAACTAATACACGATGTGATACTAAAAACTATGACTCGTTTTTATCTCTTTATTAGAATGTCCTCATTCGATGACATGTCTTGTCCCTGCATGCTTTCGAGGAAAAACGAATTGCAAGGATGGTCAAAAGTGTTTAGCAGTTTGTCCCAACAGCTGTGTTGAAGCTTGTGAAATCAAAAGAAATTCAGGTTGGGAAACAATTCAGTTGAGATCTAATAGACTTTCTAGCGGAGATTACTAGTAACTTTCTAGTACAAGGGGCTCATCCCCTTCACTATAAAATGTTCTCGCATCGTGTATATAATTGAATATATAGACTATAATGCAAAAATTTATAGCAAGCTCTTTGAGTTTTTTTCTGAGTTTACTGCTATAATGTCTTGAGTAAAATAACATTTCCTTGCTCAATATTTATAGTCTGCCGAGTACATCCGTGTGCAACAAGATTGTGCCCGAAATATCATGATGCTGTTCCAGACTTCAAGAACTGTAAATGCTCATGCAGGCGTACGTACCGATCTTTACTCGTAATTTACACTAACATCGCATTAAATGTAATTCAACCGACCTGTGCATAATATGAAGACATTTAATGTTTTCTTCATAAGTATCCACGTCTGTATAATTTGATTCGACGCGACGTTAATGCGGCCTTATAAAGCAGCTCTTTTAGACATACTTCTTCCTTTTAGCATGCTGGAGATGCAGAGCTGCTTTATGCAGGCCAGGTTCTTGTAAACCTCATGAAACTTGTGTACAATCTCGATGCGGATGCTCAAAGAAATGTATCCCTAGTAAGTATCTGGTGGCATTCAAATCAAAATCAAAATACAGTTTAATTTCTCTCCAACTATTGAATTTTGTTATTAAACTCTTGTTTAGTATAATATACCCAGCGCTAGCTGGGAAAACCTGGCTTTGACTCTTTCACTGCCCATAGAAAGCAAGGTTTCCTAGCTAACCCAGCGCGAGCAAAAATTTTTAAAGTTCATGTGGAGGAGTGTTTTTCTATTGCAATGCTTCATAACACTCCTCCACTAATTTTCATGATTTTACAGCAACATGACGAGTGCAGTGCCCTAGACTATGACTGTGTTTTTTCTTACAGAAGTCAAACCATGTAATCCTTGCTCCAAGATCGCTTGCAAGAAAGGAAATGTGTGTGTTGCCAACCAATTATCGTGTAAAGCAAGATGTGAACCTGGTAAATTATTGTAGTTTTTAATTTTTGTCTCGCACGGCGCTAGTCTGATTTGCATACATTGCGAAGCGGAGCTATCAAGGTCTGCGGATTAGACCAGCACGGCGCTGGATATTGCAGTTTGCACTTTGCACTACTTTATTTTTCCGTAATTGCCGTAATCCTGGTTTTTTAAATCCGTTTTTTAATTTTTCGGGACTAAATTAGCGTCTCCAGTCTAGATTATTTCGTGTTACAAATTACACAAGACCACGCACAACGGCGGGAAATAAACATAACATTGAAAGTGAAAGTTGATTAGAAACAAGTTAAAATTACTTCATTATTTGATTGGAGAGTTTTCAATTCTTTATGATTTGAGCACTTCGTACGACCCAGATGAACTACCTTGTTGGAATTATGACACTATCTTACCTTATAATTCTTCTTTCGTTCTTTTTCAGTATGTAAATACTGTAGAAAGTCAAAAAATCCTTGCGCAAATACAAAGTGTGGCCGTAATGAATTTTGCAGCAATCTTTGCCACAGATGCAGCGGTACTTGCCAATGTAAGTATTTTAACAAAGAAATATACAGTATAAAATTATCCTGATTATTCTAGTTTGAAAAAAGTTACTTTTTTGTTTATTTTATATACCAATCAATCGTGGTGAATGTTTTAATTCAATTTTTTCTATGATATGTTTTATTTTCAGCTGAGAGAATTTGCCGAAGAAATCCATGCTCCAGAGCTCACTGTAAACTTGGCCAAAAATGCCTGTCAAACTTTAAAGATTGCACTCATACTTGTAGTAAGTTTATTCATTTCTTCAGACAAGTATATAGATTATACCTCAAAACACCTGATACCTCTAAGTAAGTTTTCAAATGATCTATTTGACATATATTTCAATAATTAAACAAAGTATTTGATTTTTTTTCTAACAGTGTCATGTGAAAAACCATGCCTCAAGATTTACAAACCAGTTTGTGGAACCGATGGGAAAACATACTCCAACGAATGCGTCTTGAACAACGCCATTTGTAAATCCAAACACTTGAAGAAAAAACATGATGGAGAATGTAAACCAAGTAAGATACAATTCGTCAGGGCTGATGATAAAAGACTAATTTTCAAACTGTTGAATTCTTCCTGTCCAGTAATGCTTGTATGATCCTATTGTTTTATTCACATTAAAATTCTAGAATGCACACCAGATTGCCGAACAGTCAGATGCGCATATTTTTCAAGATGTGTACAAAATCTGGAGACTTGTAAAATCAAATGTGGTATGTGTAATTCTATATTTGCAATTTGCATTGACATTATACTGACTCAAAAAGTTTGTTTGTTTTGAGAAAGCTCTAAATCTACCCGTTCAGTTCTATTTATATATATTATATATACGGTTTATAGTATAATCTTTATACGGTTTGAAAACGTATGTATATATAATAAATGGTTTTGTTCTCTTTAGAATGCCCACGCTTTTGTCCACTTAATGTTTTACCTGTGTGTGGTTCAGATGGGAAAACATATTCAAATGAATGTAGAATGAGAGTTGAATCTTGTTTGAAGCAAAAATCGATCACAAAAGTCAGCGATGGTCCATGTATAGGTTAGTATCTCAAATGAGTTAGATCATTTGTGTTATCAATATTCGTGATTTGTCTTTAATAGTAAATCGGATATTTAGTAACAAGATAATATTACTTTGTTAGTTGCAGGTTGCATTTGATAGAACTGTTTTAAAAGTTACAGCGGAGCATTTCAGAACTAAAAACAAAGCAAATAACTTGTGATATTTTGTTTAATTGTAATATAAATTGTACATGACTGCTGTTCAACCCCTGATGAACATATTTGAAAGAGCTAAATTCATAAATTTCTATACTATTCGTTTGCTATTTTAGAAAAATGTCCCGATAACTGTGCATCGGTGACATGTGGGTTTGGTGCAAAATGTAAAATGAATATAAAAACTTGCAAAACTGCTTGTGGTATGTTTATATGTTGACAAATAATCTTAGACTTGAATTTGATAGTTCTTTTCCCTGCGTCTCTATGAGATCTACAGCTGCTACCTTTTAGATTTTCAATAAATACATCTCAATAATGACATACTAGAAATTATTTCAGCCACAATAATCTTACCATTTACGTGAAATAAGGTTTTGTATTTGGTCAGGCGTCTATCACAGCGCTGATGTGTCCACCATAGAGTGCAGATTGAAAAAAATGGATCTGTCATTAGGTGAACACAGACTGATCCAATTGAAACCAAACTAAATAACATTGTACATTTTCTATACTAGTATGTCCTAATAATTGTGCCAAGGTGAAATGTGTTTTTGGTGCTTCATGTTTCGTGAATCCAAAGACTTGCACAGCTAAATGTGGTATGTTTTACTTTTTTAAATATACTGTATATCACAAAAGGCTTGGCTTTTTGTTAAATTTGAAGCACTGTATTTTGGCACCAAATAATCAATTTTTATTTTTATTCTAGTAATAGAAATAGTAATTAAAAAAAAGTTTAACAAATATAAATGTAATATTATTCATCATATCACTTGATAACTCAAGTCTTCGTTTTTCCATAATTTATCAAGTTATTAACTTGAGGTATGATCTATATATAACTTTTATATTTCTATAAATTTTAACTCGAGCTCCACACCAAATCAATTGAAATCGAAAAAAACAAAGATTTTGAATGTTTTTTTTGCCTAGAATGCCCTATGTTCAAATGTTCCCTTGATGATGATCCAGTTTGTGGTACAGATGGTAAGACCTACATAAACCGATGCCATTTGAGCAATGTAGAATGTAGAACCGAAGGAAAGATTCAATTCGCACATGAAGGAGCATGCAAGAAAGGTAAAATTTATCTCAAATGCTTGCAGTACACCGGTTCGACTTTATTAGTGTACATACGTTCTGAACAGTTGTAATAGAAAAACGTAGCCTTACACTGCAATGGTTATAAACGGCTAAAAAAAAACAAGCAAAAAAAGAAACCACCGCAGTTTTTGTATCACAGTTGCTCGAGTAGCGATAGCAACCCGAGACCAGAACGGTGTATTCCAGAATTTCCAAGTACTTGTATTGATTCTTTTGAGTGTTTCAAAATCCAACTTCAAATATGTATTTTAGTGGCCTTATCCTGTTGTATGTTTATGAGTCTTTTTCAACCAAAGTTCGATACAAGTTGGTGACTTTTCTTTTAGATTGCAAAAACCCATGCAAGAATGTCGAATGCAAACGTGAAGAAGAATGTGTGCCCAATACTAAGGACTGCACTCACAGATGTGGTGAGAGAGTCAATTTTATTTTTCAATTATTTTTCAGGATAGCTTCTTCAGTTCTATAGCAAGGATAGCAGAACCCTCATCAATAACAGTTTACTTAGTACTAAAGAAGGATAATCAGATTCTGTTATACGTTGCAACAATACTTCCAATAAAATTTTTCTTATCGCAAGGTTTATGAGCATAAAAGAACCTTTATATTTATTCCATGAGGCTCGATACATTTAACTAAAATTTTTGTAATTTGAAATTCTAGAATGCAGACCATGTCGCCACATCAAATGTGGTGTTAAAGGAGAAAGATGCATTACAAATCTCAGTACTTGTAAAGGAACTTGTGAAAGTAAGAAGACTTCATACTGGCCTTTTAGAACAATTTTCCATTATTAATAATTATTTTTCAAAATGATGTAAATTATTTTGGTGTATATTAATCTTTTAAAACAATTTGACAATTTCACCAGAATTATATTTTGTTTGAATGATATTACATCCAATACCCAAATACTGGAAGTATTTTACATACCAATTTAATCGCAAACTTTTCTTCACCCTTATAAATAGAGCCATGTAACAAACCATGCACAAAGATTAGGAAACAAGTTTGTGGTACTGATGGAAATACCTATCCTAATGAGTGTATCTTGAATAATGCCATTTGTGCAAGTGGTGGAAAACTGGAGAAGAAACATGATGGTCCCTGTGGTAAAATTACTAATTTTCTTTGATAATCAATGATTGTTTCTTTTCACAACATAAATTAAGTGATTTATGTTATGATTTTTGAACCGTTTTTTTACAGACACTCTGTAGAAAGGAAGGAACGTTCTCATCGCGACAAAAATCCAAAAATTTATTGAACGAACTTGAAATTAACGTTTTCTTTTTGTTAATTCTTTGGTTTAAAGGAACGCTCCCGTATCACAGAAATATCTAAAAATTCATGAAACGAACACTTGCGAACCACCTGTTTATAAATATTTTGTGCCAGTGAAATTTTGTGAATGGCCTTTTCAAATAGTTTTAATCCGGGACCAAAGTTTTTCAATGAATTTGGCCTATTATTATTACAAGTGAATTTTGTAAACTTGTAAGATAAAAGTGTCTAATTTGAATTGACAATTTTCTTTTTTGTTTGTTTGTTTAGTGAAAGTATGCAAAGATAAATGCACACCAGGATTTTGCGGACCCGAGAGGGATGTCATTTTTGGTGGATCTGACAGACGATGTGTGATGGATCTTAAGACTTGCCAGCCGCGATGTGGTATTATATTCATATTCGTGATTATTTAAACTACTTGTGTGTACCTTAACAGACAATAGTGACGAAATGTTGAAGATGATGAAATTTTTGTCTGACATTATTTTGTCCGACAAGGAAATTGCTTTTAAGCGTCCCAGAAAGAAACGATTTGCTTTACCGATGCTCAACAACCTTCTCTCGGGAGTGTTTTTTTAATTCCAAGTTAGCTCAAATAATTTTGAAATCCCTGATGTTGATGGTGAAAAGTTTTATTTGACTTATATAACTCTTTTTTTATTCTCTTTATTTTTTTAGTTTGTCGTCTTTCGTGTGCAAATATTCTTTGCATTGTGGGTTCGAGATGTGTACACGATGAGAAAAATTGCAAAACAAAATGTGGTAAGACTACTATTATTACCTAATTCAATTCATTCATATTTTAATTTTTTAATAATATTATATTATTAATATAATTAATATTTTAATTTTCTTAGTATCTAAAAACTATTCTAACTATATTACCTTCTATGTCCTGAAAAAGTTCATTTTCTTGCCAATATTAACTCACAGTTCTACAAATTGCGAATAAAACTTTCTATTGATACAGAACTGACTGACTCAGAAACGTGTTTTGTTTATTATTTAAAAACCAAAACCATAAACCAAAAACAATTTTAGTTATGGTCTCTTAAGAATTGATATGAGTTAAAAAAGACTGAGAGACAACCAAAAACCAAATCCATTCATCTTTTAGAGTGCAACAATGTTTGTCCAGAAAACTACAAACCAGTATGTGGTAGCAACGGTGTCACCTATAGCAACCAGTGTGAACTCAACTTTGCAATCTGTAAAAGCAAAGGAACTATAAGAAAAGCCAAAGATGGAAAATGTACAGGTACTATAATTACAGAGTATTTTTTGAAAGGTACGCTATATAGCATGGAGTATTTTTTGCAACAATTTCTGATGGTTCACTTAAAAGTGTTGAATCAGGAAAGACGGATTCCGATGGTCCAGAAAAATCTAGGGCTATACAAAAAGATTCATGCAAGAATAATAAATAATTCATTCTTTTTATAGATAACATGGGTCCAGAACTCTGCCCATTTCACAACCCTTGCTCCGGTATTTCATGTGGAAAGGAAAAACGATGTGTACCCAGCTTTAACCGATGTGCTTATTCCTGTCAACCTAAAGGTGAGGATACACTGTCTCATTTCTACTCATATTTTTATATCATTTAAATTTCTATAAACACAATTCATTTTCATCATAAATTCCCATTTTTTTTACAGTGTGTTCAGGAATACAGTGTATCCAACCAGCATGCAACGCCAATCCCTGTCCAAAAGGTCAGCGGTGTTTGGACAATTTCTGCCCAAGCTCGTGTGAATTTGTCTGTGAAATTACAAGAAGTAAGGACCTTTTTTATTTTTATTTTATTGTTAAAGGGTTCATAATACCGTAAATTTTCAAATAAACACCCCCTTCTCTAAACGCCTTTCTCTAATAAACGCCCCCCTTAAAATCTAAAATATTTTGTAAACGCCTCCCCCACCCTTAAAAGGTAATAAAAACATCTCCTGTCATGCTTTGCATGCTCCCATCTTTTCTAAAATGAATTTAACCTTATCTGATTTATATACGTTGCAATTCACAAAAAACTGTTTTCTCCATGTATACCAATTAGGCAACCTCGATCCCAGGGTACCGTTTTGCTTTTTTGATATACTGACAAGCAAAACGGTACCCTGGGATCGAGGTTGCAAATTAGGCTAAGTTTGACCGTGAAATCTGAAAATTAGACTAAGTTACTATACGCTTACTTTAGCATGCGATAAACCTTGCACAAAAGAATATAGACCAATTTGTGGCTCGAATGGAAGAACTTATAGCAACAAATGTAGGTTTGAGATTGCCGTTTGCAAAAGCGGAGGAAAGTTGACCAAAAAACATGATGGTTCTTGCAAAGGTGAGTTCTTTCTCATTCCATTCCCTACAATGTTGGAAATGAATGATTGAATAATGAGACTTTTTATATTTTTTACACAAATTCTAAGGGAGCGTGTCCAAAAGATCGTTCTAAAAAAAACCCGAAAAAAATCGTTCTTTTTAAATCTTAGGAACGATTTTTTTTTTCTCAAAGGAACAATTGAGGAACGATTTTTAAGAACGCCTTTTGGACACGCTCCCTAAAGAACCACAAGGAATCAAATGTCCAATTTTCATGGATATAATTGAGTTCTATTATAGTTGTTGCAGCCTTCGTCAAGAATGAATGATGCCTAAAACTAGTATAAAGCAATGCTTGTATTTGACCACTTGTTTATTTCGTTGACTTTTAGTATGTCCCTTCAGAAATCCGTGTGAAGGTATCAAGTGTGGAAAAGATAAGAAATGTGTTCCTAACAGAAGAGGATGCGCTTATTCTTGTCAACCTAAAAGTAAGACATCGAATAATAATTCTATAAGTTTAGATTGTGAATTGCTCTATATGTTATCTCTCTTTATCATTAATCGTCTCAACAGTTGTTTTGACGTAAACAATGTTCGATGAAAACCAATATAATGCCATCATATACTTGTAGAGATATTATAATAATAATAATAATAATAATAATAATAATAATAATAATAAAAATAATAATAATAATGAATTTATTTATACTATATTTATATTATATACTGTAGTATTGGTTGGTAATC
>JAYRBV010041676.1:0-18824 GCA_036023255.1 Mitrocomella polydiademata
CTACAGGCCACCGCAGCGGCAATTCGCTTAAAAAGCGAAGCAGAGCAAGGTGGGATGTTGCGCAGACGAGTACATATAGGACCCACACATCGCAAATGGAAAACAAAATTTCTTATTAACATTATAACAGTATTATAAATAGTAAATACAGCATACGTCACAAAATATATAAAATAGCAATATATATCGTTTTTAAAATTCTTATTTTTAGTTTAGTCACAAATGATAAAAATTCTTTCAAGTAATACTCTTGTCTTGTTATAATATTGTACGTGTACGTTTTTGTCTATCAATTTCAGACCATTTGTTCTTTTATAGAAAATCCTCTTAAATGTGTTTGTAAAATCGAGGCAAATTTCATCAGATGCCTCGTTCTTCTAGTCTATTTTATGAGGATTTGACAAATAATCATGAATTGATACAAGAACACTCTCTGTTGTCTGAAAACAAATTCCCGTAAGTCCTTTTACGCTGTATTTGTTTACAGATCTTCAGATGTTTGAGTGCAGTAAATATTGGGTGCCTTATCGATAAAAGACACTGTGGTTCACAATACAGTGTGGTTCACAAAAAATACTGTTCCAAATGGTGTTACAAAAGGTAGGTCATTATAAAATCATCAAAAGTTTTACTGTAATTTGAACAGAAATTTCAAAAGACCACCCTATAGTTTGAACACTTGATAGATCCGCGAAGCGAGAAGAAAAAAAAAGTTTAAATAAATAAGAGACATAAAGCTATCAAACTTTTCCAAAAAGCTAACTTGAGGTTGAATATGGAATAATATAACGCAATTTTTAAAAGTTACATACAAAAGACGGCTTGATGACGCAAATGGTGAAAAAAGACACATAGAATTGGATCGCGAAAAAATTTGATGAAAGAAAAAAAAATTCTCGCAAAGTCAACTTCAACAAATTTCTTCATTCACGATCTGCAAGTTGATTCTACCGGATAAAATTTGCGGATAAAAATCTCTGAAAAATCAGAAGGATGCCTAACTAAACTACCTACTAAACATTAAAAAAACTAGCAATAAAGGAAATTCTTAGAAAAAAAAGAGAAAAAAATGCCACAGTTCAAAACTACTGTGGTTTAGGCAATGGGCCATAAGGAGGAAAGAGGAAGAAATCCTTCCTCATTTGAGTGACCAACGAAGCAATTTGTCTCTTGTTATCCGTTTTGTAATCGTCTGTGCGTGATTTGCGAAACGAAATGATATCGTTCACTTTCACTAACATTCTCATCACATCCATCTTATGGGCGTTCTCCCTGAACACTTGCACCAACGCCTCCATGAACCACGAACCCCGCCTTGAGTTACGCCACGAGTAGTAACCGGGTACTGTTGAATAGGCGTACATAAAATCCGCCTCGGACGGTAGCGTCAACGCCATTTCTTCTTCGGTCATTCGTCGGCCCGGGCCGTCCACTGCATCTAACGGGTCCATATATTCGGACCCTTGGCAAGCTTGGAATAAGAAGAATTTCGGTTTACCAGCCAACCCACGTGAGCGAAACATTTTCGCGACATCTTTAATTTTGACGAAATCATCGGTACCGTAAATAATTCCTTCTTCGCCGTGACTGAGCATGGCGCAGGCGGAACACGATTTTCCCGAATAATCTTCATTGGCGGCCGCCTTCACGATGGCCAGGATTTCCTTCTTGGAGGGATTATCAAAACGGTCGACTACAAAACCGAGATCCAAAAACAGATTTGTGAGTCCTTCCGCGTCGCGATTCGTTCCTTCGCGCGGGTAGTCCGCCATACCCGACGATCGCTGGAAAAATTTGACATTGATGAGGGTGAGCTTCCCGCGCGGAAAGCAATCCATCTTGTAGTAGCTATCTGAATATATGTTCTCCGCGTAATTCGGTATTTTGTTCGTTTTCTCCAATGGCTTTGGATGGAACGTGGTATGTTTTGTAACAATGCCCTCTTTACTTGTTCGCTCCGATCGATGTTGGACTAATAATTTCTGTTGGGTGGGTTTGAAGAACGACGTTGAAAATGGACCGTCTGTTTGACTGGGTGTCCCGTCTGTTTGACTGGGTGGCCCGTCGGTTGCGTCACTCCCCGGTGAAGGAGGTGGCATTTCTTCGAGCACGGCCTTATCTACGTCGTGCGGAGAGTCTAAAATTGTAGGTAATATTTCTTCATTGTCGAGTTCAACTGGTGTCGTCGGCTCTTTATGTTTATCTGGAACCACGGCAATAGTTGGCAAAATTTCATTGTTGTCGTCCTCATTCCCCTGTTGTACGGGCGGGATGACAACATGAGGTCTGTCTACTACGTCCATCTCACTCTCCTGTCGCATAGGCGTGGGCGGTTCAGTGACATTACTTCCAGGGCGGTCAACTTCATCATATTCTTGGCTTTCATCCATAGCAACAGGGGGTCTGTTACCCATTTCTACTTGTTGAACGGGTGATCTACTTCTTGTTAAACCTTCACAATCAGTGGGTCTATCCAATTCATCCATATAAACTTATCCTGAAATAAATAATAAAAAAAAGATCATCTAAGGGACCAAATAAAACAAACTGTAAACTGTTTAAAGCATTTTCGATCCCCCTAATTTAATGTGTAGACCTAGTAAAATTTGAGGTAGCTTTTGAGGTGGCACCTTGAAAAGGAGAAATTTCTACTACGCTAACAAGTTATTACAGTTATTTTCAAACCCAATCGATCACTATAAAACCCTACCCTGTTAATCTCTGTGCATAACTAAATAATTTTTTCCCTCGTCAACTTCCTCATATATAACGGACGTTGATTTACACAAATGTCAAACTATTCATTCACCTCACGTTTTACATTCAAGCTGTGCTAATAATTTTCTATAGATGAAAAACAACTTAGGGAACGAGACTGACTTTTCTGATGCAACGTAGTAAAGGGTAAGTCCTAAAAATATGCTCTTTCGTGGAGGTTTTAACAATAGTAAACATATTTTGTCCCAAACCCAATATGAAGGTGTCTTAAGTTTCAATTTATGTTCACTTGTCAAAACCTCACAAAATAGACTGGAAGAACGAGGCATTTGATGAAATTTGCCTTGATTTTACAAACACATGAAGAGCTTTTCTATAAAAGAACAACTGATCATGAATTCAAACGCGAACGGAATGAACAACATTTAAACACACAATCTCTATTGCTGAACATATCATCAATAACATTGTTTTAAGCACTATTTTTTATCAAAGCTAAACAAAAGAGTAGGGTTTTTCTGACTCTCCCTGTATAGTAAAATTTCAATCTTCTTTATTAAAAACAAAATTGTACTCTAGTTTGTTGAATATTTCCCCCTGTGTTTCAAATGTTCAAATATGATCTTGGGAATTCCCAGAAGGTCCTTTAACAAATTTTGCGTTTGTAAACAAGAGAGTCATAGAAGATTAGTGGGAGATTGGGCTATTCCATTTTATATCCATATAGGGGTATGGACGAACTTTTCCAGAGGGTATTTTAAGCCAAAACTTCCAGGGGGCTCCTGTAAAAACTGTCAAAACTTCCAGGGGGCATGGGAAAAATTACCATTTTTCCAGGGAGTATTCTAGACTTATCTTCGAATTTCCAGGGGGTATGCTTGATTATTTACAATTTTCCAGGAGCAGCACAGTAGTTTCAGAAATCTTTTCTTAGAGCTCAAAAAGTTCGTCCATACCCCTGTATGATTTTTAAATGGAATAGCCCAATTATTCATAAAAGAGCAACTTGGTAAAAATAGCGAGACTTTTATCAATCTAATATACGGCAACAGAAATTACGTTACGTTGGCAAGTAGAAACAGGAAGTCAAAAGGAACATGATGCCTCCATGTTTATAATATGATGTGTCAAATTAACAAGAAAAACAAACAAATAATAAAAACCATACTAAGGTTTGTTTATAAGCACCCAACATCCAGGCTAAATTAAACAGATTGATTATTAAAACCATGAGAGTAAAGACAAAATACTTGCTGGTTATTGACAACCAAACTCGAACACGTTCTTATATACTTGCTCCTCAAATCTGAATCAAACAAAAATGTCCTTGAACTTGTAAAATTACATGTCCCGAGCTTACAACCTTGTACAATCTGTACACAACTCAATATATATTCAAACGACGAATATTTTCAGAGCGAACAATGTTTTTCATGTAAAAATAAATAAATATGAACATAAAAAATTGAGCTTTATTGACATAACTGACGGAGCTGAGAAACAAAGCCTTTCATTAGTTTCTGAATAAAACTTCCTCCTTTACAGCCAGACAACAACGAAACACTACATAATAAGAAATTAACGTAAATATAAACACGATCAAAAATACATTAGAAGAGAATTCATATACAGAAAAAGTTTTGAATAAAAAAATAAAATCTCGCTACTCACCGTTGATCTCAAACGGAGTTTCGTTAATAAAAATATATTAAAATGCAAGTATTATTATTATTATGATAAAGCAACGAGATTGGATAAAGTGATACTTATGGAACTCTTTTTTATTAAACTATCACATCATAAACCACCATCAAATTCATTCACACACAACACAACACCCTCTCTCTTTCTTTTCTTTGTATTATCAATGAAATTGGTAATTAAAATTTAATGCCATCAAGTTAAATAGACTCTATTCATAGCAGAGCGTAACCATTGAACTGAGTCTCTTTCGCGTACATTTCTCGCCACACTTCATCGTAGAGGCTTTTTTATGCAAACTCGACAACTTCCAAAAGTGTGGAATTCGCAGAAAATCCATTTGCTGTCGATGGGTTTTTTTTCAAACAAGTAATTAATTAAAATGCTTACAAAATGCTCAAACGTTCAAATGTTCAAATGTATTTTAGAGCTGCTTTATAAGGCCGAATTAACGTCGCATCAGTTGCCGCACAAAATCCTGTATTTACCAAGAAGACCCTGTATTGGTCTTCTTGGAAAACACAGGATTTGCACGGAGTAGTTTCTCATATTTACAAAAAAACTGAACTATCGGCAGGCTTATTTATACAGGATTTTGTTAATTTAACGTTAATCCGGCATTATAAAGCAGCTCTTAATGGCGCATAACACTAGTCTCCAAAATTACCGTATGTGCGGCCCAAATTTTACGGTCAAAAACCACACCCTTCGAAAGCTAAAAAACGTACCCTTACAGTGCAGCAAAATGCCCAGTTTTCAAAATTTTAAAGTTTGTATTGCCAATTTTCGCCCCTTAAAGTGCATTTGGGTAAAACCCGACCCTTACAGTGCATTTTCCCAAACACAAAAACAGACCACATCCGGTATGCAAAATCATATGAGTGCCCTCCGGGCTTGGAAGTTTATGGTCATGAGTGATCTGACATGAGCATAAAAATTAATTGTACTCATTGACAGCAAAAACAATTTTTTTTTATTATCATGTCAAGAAATATTAACAGACATATTAACAATATTCATGGACACTCTCAGGGAGCCAATCAGCAAGTAGCAGTTGATGTTTTCATTTTTATTTATTGGATTAAAAGTTATGGAAAGCCTTAGGCTAAAATTTACCATAGCACGTAGGAGACCATTCAAAAAGTACGTACACTCTAAATTCAACAATTTTGACCCCTCCGCCCCCTTGTACGCTTTAGCAGGCTTTTAAGGTACCCCCCCCAAGCGTACATACTTTTTAATCAATCACCCCCCCCCTCCTATAGGTTTTTTCATTGCATTTTTCATTCATTTTTCATGATAAATTTTTTTTTTGTCAACTCACAAGCGGATTGTTTTTATCAGGACAGTCTGGGACAGTCTGTACACGATATATTGTATATATAATGAAAGCAATGAATGTATATTGATTATTTAAAAAATAATGCTGCTTTAAAAAAAATGATAGGCGTACGTACGGCCCCTCCCCTTGTACGCTTTTGGAGTACCCTCCTGCCCCCCTCAGAGCGTACATACTTTTTGAATGGTCCCTAGGGAGAAAATGATACAGGAATTTTAAATCAGATAAAAAGCCCATACTTTGGGAATTTAAGAATCGCAATAAAATAAAACAATCAAATTACTCTCACCAGCAATAATCAAAATAATTTTCTGAAATATAAAAACTTATCATCCTTTATATATACAAAAATATAATAAAATGACCTATTGATAGGTCAACAAAAACTAGTCAGTCAACTTGTGTAATGTAAAAGTCTGAGAAAACTTTGTACATGGGTTTCTCTTTACTTATATATAATTTAAATGTTTGTTTGTTTTAAATGTAAAAAAACTAAAATAAAATATCATTTTGTTTTCTTTTTATAGCAAAAAATAAGCGGCATAATTAACCAAAAAATATCTATCAGCAATCTATTTACAGTTAACGAGGTCAGTGTTGTTTGACAATTAGATCAAAATTATATTTCCAAATTAAAATTAAAAGTACACTACTCAGAGTGCAAAAATCTGAAAATCTGACGAATGCGTAAAACATGAAACTCTGAGTAGTGTACTTTTAATTTATGTAATGGAAGGCTAGGTACTATTTTTATGAGAGATAAAATATTTCACATATTTGGAGACAATCAATTTATATATAAAGAAACAATTTAAAATCTGTATACAAGCTTATGAATTTTCAATTATGTTAAAACAATCGGTATTTGTTGGCTTATTAATGCTTAAATCAAGAGGAAAAAATCTGGTGTTAATAGCTACAAACTACAGTAATCTTTGGATTGAACCTTAACAATAATTTCATTAAAGAGAATGAAAGAGCTAAATCTTCTAAACCCTTTGAGTCCCATGGGTGTATATATAGGTCATCAATTATTTCCAGCAACCACAGATATTTGACAACAACCGACCACAAACGTATAAATACATCAAATTGAAGTTAGTTTCTTTACAAGGCTAGTCGCTGTATGAGCTCGATAAAATGAGAAATTTTTATTATTTTAAAAATTTCTCAAATTGGTGGGTTAAGTGTATTTATGGTTGTTGACAAAAAAAGGCTTGGGACTCAAAGAGTTAAAGTAGTATTTAGACATTGATTTGAAAAATAATAACTTTATTTGTACAAAATTTTGCGTTAAAAAATGCAAAATTATTTAAAATCATTGCTCGAGCTTCTATATTGGACTCATTAGAAGGCAACGATGATTGGAAGCCTGTTCTATACATTCCAGCAATCTTTCTTAGATACACTTAATTCTACACCCCAAAGCATATTGAAGATGACAGCAGATTTTCAAATCCAAGCCTTATGATCGATCTACATCTTGTGGTAGATATGCTTTCTGTAGCATTGCTGCATCAACGGATTTCTTGTCACTGCAACAATCTCCAACAGTGTCACTTGGAGAACATAGATACTGCTCTAAGGGAAGTCTGAATTTCCCACAAAAGTCTACAAATTGAACACATTTAATTCTAGAATCAAAGTAGACCCCATCACACTTTGGATTAATGCACCTTCGTGCACTATCTAAATAGGATCTGAGATGGCGAGGAATAAATCTGTCTTTATACTGAACATTTTTAGTTTTGATGACTCTACCTGACAGTTCTAACAATGAAGGAGGGTTGAATTCATATCTTTTAATGAAGGTGTTAACAAGTGGATTATCCCTTAATGTCAGCTCTTGCAAATTCAACAGCATCACAATCTCCATCGGCAGTGTTTTTAGAAAGTTCTTGTGTAAACTTAAAGATTGAAGGCGTTTTAACTGACCCAGCTCTTGTGGTATTGTTTCAATACTGTTGTCACATAAAATAAGGTGTCTTAAATTTTGTAGTTTTCCTAGCTGTGGTGGGACCTGTTGAAGCTTATTACCTCCTAGATACAACATTTCCAATCTGAAAATGAATAAATTTGAAACAATCAATATGGTGTAAATAGACAACATATTCCAGTACTTCTAAATATTGCTGTTTGAAATCAGTATGGTTGATGCATGTCTTTTAGTCCTTGAATTTTTCAGTTAGGTTTTGTTAGGTCAAATCTTTGCAAAAAATTAGCGCTGATAAATTGACTCTCTGTTTAGCGTAAATCCACAAAAATTTGCATGCACGACATGTCTTATTTGAGAAAAATACTCAATGCGCATGCTTTCTAAAAAATAATGGTTTCAATCACTTTCACCCATTATAATGTGCAACAAAAATAAGCATGAGCACGATTTACATCAAACATTGGACATCGTCTCATAAATGTCCTGATGTCTCCTCAAAGTAAATTTTAAAATATTTGAAATCGTCAATCATGTACCACTTTCTTACAAATAAATAAATAATAAAAATAAATGCAGGAAATTAATTTTAAAGGTACAAAAATTAATTTACCGTTCAAGATTTTTTATCTGCGGAGGTAAAGTTTGGATAAGATTACCACCAAGAAATAGTTCTCTCAAGCCGGAAATAGAAAAAATAAGTGGTGGTATGTCTCGAAACCTGTTTCCACTCAAGTTCAATGTCTTCAGAGAATTACATTGCTGTATTTCTTTTGGCAAATTATCAAGGCGGTTGTTTCTGGCTTCAAGAATACGTAATTGTCTCAATTGTGAGATTTCCCCCGTAATCCATGAAATTTCATTCGATGAAACATCTAAATGTCGCAAATGTATGAAATTCACAATCGTTGCTGGTAGCACATTCAGATTATTACCATACAGAGTTAACTTCTGAATAATTTCAGGTCTGAACTGGTATGATATGCTTAGAGCAACAGGGTCAATATTTGTAAGTTCTGACAGGGAAAGATCAACTTCCAAATCGTTGCGAGTAACTGCTTCATCTTCACTCGAGGGCATGTTCTTTATTTTATACTACCACCACTACCACAGAGACGAAAGTTCTAAAACAGCTATAACTTCTCTTTACTTTTATCACATCTATTTCTAGATCATATTTTTGAAACGTTATATAATAAAAGAAAGAAATGCAATAATAAATTATATAATACTGTCAAGTCACGATAACTTTGCTTTTGCTGATGAAATCAAAATCGTCTTGTTTATGTTTTTCCTTGCCCAACTGGACTAACGTTCTAAAACATACCGTATATAAATCTTATCATCAAAATTATATCGATGTGACCACGGCCTATAGCGCTAATGAAATGCTCTCTTTTTCCTGAAAAATTACGCAACACGCGTTACTGTTATAACTAGTCGTTACTGTTATAACCCGATAAACCGTTTCGGTATTATATTATATCCAGTTCTCGTACTTTTTCGAAATCAGTTTAGTCATTAGTCTATCTGATAAACCGTTTCGGGCCTCTTGAGAGTAGGGCAAAAAGGGCAAAAGGGCAAAAAAGCCCGAAACGGTTTATCAGATAGACTATTTAGTCATGGGAACAGCCCTCTGAGAGTATAGTAGTCTAATTCGCAGATCATGACGAAAACACATGCGTTTCGCAATCTATGGAAACCCCAACCTTCATTCGAGGTATCCTTTGGCTTCTTGATATTGTGACTTTTTGTGCCGTCACAAAGCCAAAGGGTTCGCTGGGGTCGAGGCAGGCGAACAGTCCATGTCTAAATGTTGTCTCGATCAATAAGAATACTTCAAACAGTAGAAATCTTGCCTGTCCAAACTCTGTACGGGTGGTGTCTCTGATTGTTTACAAATTATGAAATGGAGGTCAATGGAGGTTTGTAACATTCACATGATGCCAGTTTACCGCATTTGTCTGTTTACTGTATATTCATATATTATTTGTGGTTTGTAAGCAAGAAATATGCAACTCGAGTAAATGTTTCGTCACTTATTTCTTTGTAGTTGTTGTGGAATATTATACAAAAACTCGATTGTACAATAATTAAAATTAAAAAAAAAATTGATAAGATATGAAAAAAAAACTGTAAAATAGTTATATTACAAATTCTAAAGGAGCCAAAAAAAATAGCAAATATTATATATTGTTTGGTCCATAATTAAATTCTAATTTTGCAAAAATTCAATTTCATTAAAAAAGTAAGCTAGCAAAAAATAATCCACTCGGCATGCAAAGTATTCGTGGTGGAGTCTATAATTCTACAGAGCGTCCATAGATAGATAAAGCACCGCTTGAATGTGAAGTGAAATACACCATGATGAGGATTTATTGGTTAAGAGATAAAAACTGACATAAAAACCTTAAAGTAAATACACCTTTACCGGAGATTATCATTTTCACGTCTAACCTCTTTTTCATGCATTTTTCTCTTGACAAGCAAACCCCAAGAGTAACAAAACAATTATTAAAAGTAAGTAGAAATTCACTTGAAGATCGGTCATACATGAAAAGGAGGTTTGACGTGAAAATGATAATCTTGGGCGAAAGGTGTATTACTTCCATCCCGTTCAGGAGGGTGTCTAAGTAAATTCATGTTCACTTGTCAAAACCTCATAAAATAGAATGGAAGAATGAGGCATTTGATGAAATTGCCTCAATTTTACAAACACACTTAAAGAGACTTTTCTATAAAAGAACGACTGAGCACAGAGTGCGAATAATCAGTGGACACTCTGTATTAAAACGACCCGTAAATTGCGTGTATTTCTAGTCATGAAACTCTTTAATTCACTTGACTCGCTTCTGATACTTTCTCGCGTCTTCGTATTCAGGGTCGGTTGAGAAAATGTCATGTAGTTCCTTGAAAGTAGGGCGTTGGGCGGGCTCAATGTTCCAACAACTCAACATGATACGGTACGTGTGTTTGGGGCATTCTTCGGGTTGTTCGAGGCGTTGTCCTTGCTCCAGTAGAGAAATTACCTGAAAAATACAACAATCAAAAACTGGTTAAGGATTTTACAATTTGGGATTGAGAAAAACTTTAAAGAAAAATAAATCGCAGGAAAAAATGCAAGTCTAGTTCTTCCTTCATATATATACAACAAATATACATATAAACCCAACCAATGAGAAAAATCCAGATATCCGGTTTTTTGGGAATAATGTCTAGAAAATATGCAAGCAAGCCAGCTAAGTAGTAGAAACCAAATCAGCAATTTCTTAACTGTGAATTTTTACATTCAAAAGGAACTTAACTAAATTTAAAAACGATAGGTGCAAAGCCTTCTCGAGTTTAAGTTATGTTTAGCAAGAGTTTTCATTTCATAGGATTTAACTTACATCGGCTCCAGTCATTTCCCCATATGGTAATTCACCATAGGTAAACATTTCCCATAGTGTAACACCATAACTCCACACATCAGACTTTTGAGAGAAAGTTCCGTAGTTGATAGATTCCGGAGCGTACCTTGAGAAGAAAGAAAAATACAAATAATAAGCCTCGTAAAAACATCCGCCTATGCTTGTTGGGCCCCAAATACTTGTAGTTCGAATCCAGTCTAGTTATCCGACCTGCATTTTCTTCCTCATCCTAGACGAGGAACGCAACAGGGTGGCCACTCAAATTTGATGATCAAATTCCAGGACTTTTCCAGGACTTTTTAGTAGGGAAAAATCAATTTGTGATCTCAAGGACTCGTAACAATTTTCAATGTTGTCTTTGAAATTAGAGCTTTATTCTGTGTCATACGAAGTGCCACTATGGTTGACCCTGAGTGAGAAAAATTTGAAAATTTGAAATATTGATCCTTCAGATCTCCGCAAAATGAACTCAAATATTAAATGCAAAAATGTATATGACTACTCTAAATAAATTTCCAGGACTTTTCTCTAATTTTGCTCTTTTCCAGGATTGTTTCCCAGGACTAAACCAAATTCCAGGACTTCAAGGACTTTCCAGGACGACTAGTGGCCACCCTGATAATTAGGAGAACAATACAAGTCCGACTGACGTCAGAATTATTCGATAACAAACAATTAAATGTCCACCATCTTGAAAATTGGCACACGCGCATTGGTCAAAATAGCGGGATATTTCACGGGACAAAGGATCACTAGACTGGATTGACTGCAGAGACCCTACCCTAACTACAAGTACTTTGGGCCGACGAGCTTAAGCTACACAGTCCTATTTTTACGATTTTCGTGCGTACGTAGTAAGTATATGAATGCTCCCTTCTTGAAATCATTTTATCGAGTGCAAAGTTTCTCGTGAATTGGTGAATTGGTCAACTTTCCTTATCAAATTCTAGTTCTTTCTTATATTATCTCCTTCAAAATTTCAAAATTTCTTTGATAGGGTGGATTTCTTACCATTTAACAGGCCAACGTCCGCCCGCTTGAGCTTGATAATAGTCACTGCCTGAACCCACAGCTCGTGATAATCCAAAATCGCTTATCTTCGCCTACATTAAAAAGGAGCAAATTTTTTGGATTAAAAATTAAAAATTTATGTAGAGGAGAGTTTTTCTATGTATAGAAAGACCCTTTTTAACCTGATGGAGTTTATTCCAAAGAGAATCCCTTTAACATTCAGAATTCAAAACAGATTTCAGAAATCTCTAGTTCATCTTGAGATATTGCTCGGTAAACCATTTTTTAAAAACAATTTTGCCATTTTTTACCTGTGTTTTATTTGCCAATAAAATATTCCTGGTGGCCAAATCTCTATGTACGAATCTCTTCTGTTCCAAGTACATCATACCCCATGCAATTTGTCCAGCCCATAATTTCAAATCAACCTCTTCAATTTCATCTTGATGGTCGATAAGGTGATCCAATAACGCACCCATTGTGATCAATTCTTGAACCTTAGAAAATATATTTGTTAAAAATATATGTTGCTTTAAGCAATGAATTTTATGACAAAGATAAACAAACACGTCAGAAGCTTCATTTTCTTTTTTATTAAAAGTATTATTATTTTAAAAACGATTTGATACCTGTCATCATCAGTTTAATGCTTTTTATAAAAAAGAAAACAAAGCTTCTATCGTTTATATTTATCAGAAAAGATATGGCTATTAAATTGGGACCTGCTGTTACGTCAATTTTAAGAAGAAAACGATGAATTACTTCAAAGAAATATCATATGCGGTGGAGTGTTTTTCTATTGATACAGCCTTTTATATCAATAGAAATACCCTCCCCCACCATGTCTTTTAACGTACAAGAATCATCGGTGGTCCTAGACAAACTCCCAACAAACGGACAATGCAAGGATGGTCAAGTTGAGACATGACACGTGCTTCACGTAAAAATTCCTAAAAAAACAACAACAATGATTGAACAGTTTATAGACGCCGGAAAAAACAATCTGGTAGCTTATGTCAATAGATGATTTAACGGTTACACAGCATCACGGGTAATATTGTTGACTAAAATGCAGTCTAATTGAGTTAGACAATGCAATCCAACGTAATTTAGTGCTTTGTTTTTCAAAACAAACTTCTTACTTTAAGGGCAGAAAATCTCGCGGTCCACGAAAAAGACGCAAATTTTTTAATAAAACTTTTGCAAATGGTTCTTTTTGGTGGTAAACATTTCTTGGTTTAGTTGTTTTCGAGTTTTGCTGATTTGAAATTTTACAAAGGCATTCGTGAAAATGGTCAAATAAAAGCGAAAAACGTGAAACTTTCTGCCCTAATGCTTTCTTGTTCAATGGAATAGCTTCTACTCTTGTCTCAAGTAGATTGTATGTACCCTTATGTGAACATCACAAAAATGATAATTAAAATTGTATGGATGTAAGGTCTCATATACTTATGTTGTAATTACTCCATCTTGTATCAGCTATTTTTGTTATGTTAATGATAAAAAGACGGATGGATAGAGATTTTATATTCATACCTTCTCCCCTTGTAATAGTTTATCTTGATGCAATGTCTTCAAAGCTACGGTAATCTAAAACAATCAAAATCCTTGTTTTCAGGACCAACTACCAAATAGATTGTTATCCACAGTTATCTACATTGTCAGGTTAAAAAATTATCTTACTATAAAGAGTTATATTTCGCGGCTATTTAGTTAGATTTTGGAAATTTTACACTTCCTGGGTCTTTAATTTTGCGATTTATGTATTCTAAGATTTTTCGCAGCGAAGTTGTGAAATTCAATACCCACAAAATATAATACCTTTAAGGTACCCAGTTTGAAAGGTCGAAAAACCGATGAAAGAAAACAAAGATAAAAACACAGTTAAACGGATTAAATGAATTGGGAATGAAGAATACCTTTTCTCCCTGTGGACTAGACCAAATTCCTTTCAGTACAGATCCAAATTCACCCAGACCTAACTCTTGACCCATCTCCAGTGATTCCTTTGGAATGACAGTTTGTGGTGAAGATGCTGGAGCTGTGGTGTGAAAAGTGAAGGTGTATATTTACAGAAAGTCAAGGCAGTATGTTTACGTTCTATTCATATCGAATAAATGGTACTAATCCAAAAGTGTTTATCATTCATTATTGTGAGTCAAGTAAAAAGTTTTGGAACCAACGTAATGGATAGATAGAGTGGGACTTAAACCCACGACCTCTCGTTTGAGATAATTTTCATATTAAATGAGTATATTTACGATTTTCTGCGGGTATTTTGCAAACCAACCAAAGTTAAAGTTTAACTATGAACTTATGCCAAGTCAACCCCTCTCAAACTGTTTAACCAAAATTTTATCAAAATAAGGGTTTTATTTTGCAAGGAAATCTATTAAAATTCACCATACCACCATAATTACCTTTCTTTTTCCCTTGTTTTGGTGAGGAAGAAACACCATGCTTGTGTGGTTGTGGTGGTGATCTGTGCTGTTTGGGTGAGGAGGTGGGTTGCTGTTGTGGCGGTATTTCTGGTAACGGTGTTCCTTTGGCACTTGGCCTTGATGAAGGAACTGGTGGCCCTTTTGGTTTATTGTTGGTAAATTCGTCATCTCGGCTAATACTTCTTTGTGGTGTAGGCAGATCCTAAAAAGCAAATATTGAAAAAAAGAAAAAACTATTTAACAGAGAGCTTTTTATAACCAACCATTAAATCTTCAAGTAAGAAAAATATGCGTTCTCACTTTTCGAACAGAAGGTCTTGGTGGTCGGTTAGGCAACATTAGAGAAGGCGAGACAGATTGTGGTGGTGGAGGTAGAGGTGATCGTTTTGTCATGTTACGCTGTCCAGGTGATGAAACAGGTATCCTAATAATGCATGGTAAACCGTCTGCATATTGAAGGTAATGATCTACAAGATGCGGCAGTGTTTCGAAGAGGGGACCATCATCAATGTAAAACCATCGGTCAGCCTGAAAGTAAATTTTAGTTAAAAAATTAAAAATTTTATACAGCCTCATAGGGCCTCAATAGCATTATTCAGAAATAAAAATACTATATCTACAAGTGCTGAAATTTGTAACAGTGAGTTTGTATGAAAATACAACAGATTGTAACAATAACTTACCCTACTTTTAATTTGAAAATGAAAAACTTTTTTCTCACAAACCAGAGACACAACATAGTACCCATGACATTTAGTGCTGTTCCTTATTAAAAAAGAACCATTTATCAATCCATTCTTTTCCAAAACATTAACAGCCGCCTAAATTGAGAGGAGCATTATTACAGTTATAGTCTTTAGTGCAGTATGTATCACCATCAAAAGTGAAGATAAAAACGAGAAGAATATTGTTTGAGCTCTCCATTTTTCTCATTGTCTATGGAGAAAAATCAGGAAGGGAGTGGTGGTTTTTTATTGCTATGTACAGATCAGCATTCAAAATAATGGTTTGCAGTTCGCTAAATGCGAACCATTTTTAAGTTTCAGCGAATCAGTATAATAGGTTTATTATAAAACTGCGAACCGTTTTATATATTAGTTTATCCAGTTTTTCTAGTCTTAGAATACAATCGTTGAATCGAAAGTAATCTTTTGCTTTATGGGTGGAAAACTTGTTTCTTTCGATTCGCAAAAACGTAAAAAATTCCTCGGGCTTTGCCCCAATACACTGAATTTTGGCGAATCGTTTAAAAGTCGTTAATTCAAACCCTGCAGATTAGAACAATTTTGCAATGACCACTTCGATACAAGGTTCTGTAGCTTACTTAGGCTATTTGATCAGTATCAATGCACTGTTTTGTTAAGAAAAGTACTTTTTGAGGTACATATAAGTTTTACTTACACTTCTATCTAGATTTTCATGAAGCCATTGCATGGGGGTCGTTTTGGGAGCAGGGACAGGATAATTATCTAAATGAACAATTAGGATCTAGTTTGAAGTCTTCTACAATCATACCCAACTATTAAAATAACATTTTATATTCACATTTTCTATCAAAGAGAGACATAACTCTGTACTTGTATATGTTGATAAAAGTTAAACATAAGTGCCTGTACCTAAATATTCTAGGACATCATTATGACCATAACGAAGCGCGAGGTCACGTGGGGTATCACCATCAGTCGTTCTTGGATGCATTGAAGCATGAAACGAAAGCAAAACTTTGACACAGTCCAGGAAACCTCTCATACATACTTCATGCAGCGGAACCCAGCCTTTAAATGCATTTCGCTCGTGAAAATCAGCATTTCCTTGGGTTATGAGAATTCTTAGGGTTGATGCATGGCCAGCCATACATACAACCTAAAAATTAAAATTAAAACTTATATAATTCACATTTGTGATTGAAGGGGAAAGATTACTGGATCATCTCATAAAGTAAGGCAGGAAAAATTGGATTTGAAGGATTTTTTTTACGACTATCTTACTGTGAACTTTAAGATAAAGTGGGCCAACGTATCCTATCAGTACTTTATGGATAACCCAATCAATAAAAGTAACAACATTGGTTGGAATGCATGGAAAGAAAAGGGAAGTAAAATAGAAGACCTGAACAGATGTCTTTCCAGTACTATCAGAAGCTGAAGGATTTGCTTTTGCATTTAACAAGACGGTTACAAGGTCTTCATCTCCATTTAGGCAAGCAATATGCAAGGGAGTTTGTCCTTGGGAGTTTCGGCCATCAATGTCTTGACGTGTATTTGGGTCTTGCAGGAGCTGTCTCACTGAAGAGCTGCTCCTTTTTTGACAAGCAACATGCAATTTTGTATCCACACCAAACTTCACTGCGTTTAAAGGAGGAAATTTTCCAGGAACATAGCCAGTTAATTTATGCGGAAGTCCATCGGGGTTGACAGTGTAGTGTGATTTTAGGGAATCTAAGCCCTGAAATATTGGGCCATCATCAATTGCAAATTTATTGTCTGCTAAACAATGGACTTGGAAATGCATGACTTGATTCCGAATCCATAATGATAAAACATAGTCACCAGGTGAACTACTACAGTCTCGTATCAAGAAAAACCCATCTTGTCCATTGCCACTACGAAGAAGCATCTGAGACGCAGTGTCACGGGATATTTTTCCATGGTAAAAATTGTGCGATTCATTTGAGTAAAACATTATAGAGGTATAAATTTGTTCTTTTCTTTTTCATTTTATAACCAACAAGGATTTATTTTTTGAAAACTTCCTTGTCACATTGCTGTATTTTAACCTGTAAAAATGAATTTTTAAAACATGTGAAACACTTTTAATTTCTTCCAATGATCTCCAAAATTGAAAATGGAAAGGAAGCTGAGCAAAATTTATAGCTTAGAAAAAATGTCATTCAAAAGAATGTTGAAAACATACAGTAAAACTGTAATGCTGTATGCTGTTTAAAAACCAACTGCAACTTGCTTTGATGGTGATTAAAGAAATTCATGAACATTCTGAAATTCCACAACTTTATAAATATTGACATTCTGGGCTTATTCCAGGCTTTATCTAAAATTCCCTGACTTATCATAGAGCAGTGTCAAGATATATATTATTGAGATACAAATTCCTGTGCTAAATTCTCAGGATACAGTTACATATTATCATAAAATAGACAACAAATAATTCTTCACAAAGCACTGTATAAACATCAAAATTGTTAAGAACTCTCATTTTTATCATTTCCCAAACTTTTTTCGAGTTTTTCAAATTCTTGCAGACTAATATCATCCAGCTCATCAGTGACTTCTTCAACACTTGTCACCTCTGGAATATAAAATTGCATCATGTTTTGCACTCCGCTTTTCAATGTTATTGATGAACTTGGACAATCTGAACATGAACCTTGTAACTTTAGTTTGACAATACCGGTTTCAACATCAAACCCTTTGTAGATAATATCCCCGCCATCCTCTTGAACTGTAGGACGGATTCGAGTGTCCAACAATTCTTTAATCAATGCAACTACTTCATCATCGTCATCCGAAGGTGCAGTATCTTCTGGTGGTTGCTCATCAGTCAATATTGGGATGTTACTTGCAAAAAAATCCATAACAACTGCAAAAATATCAGGTTTCAATAAGGTCCAGGTTACATCTGCATCATCAGACTTTGTCACAGTTATAAAGTCTTTAGCATAGAAAACACCTCTTACACCATGTATTCTGAATAATTGTCGTGCAAGGGGAGACCGATACCCATGGGAAGGAGCTGGCAAGTCAACAGTTCCACTCTCAAGAACCTCAACACCAGGAATAAACTTCAGACTGTTTGGATTTGGTGTTTCTTGTACTCTTATAAACATAGTTCTTGTAAATGCAGAGTTTGTTATTGCAGGAAGTCTTCTTACCAGTATTTTGTTTTGGTTGGCATTTTTCAAAAAGCTTTTGGACAAGGTTACCAAACTCCTTTGTTGAGAAGCAAATAGCAATGGAACTCTTCGTAAATTTCTAACAAGCCTAATTGAAGTCATTTCACTAAGCTGAAAAATAGCATTTTTAAAATATATAACTGAATATAATTACACAATCAGGGGGTTTAAAAAAAATGTTATCAGAATTTGGTTAACTGTGAATTAAATCTGTGTGAAAAATCAGGACCTTTCGCAAGACCCAGAATTAAGTCTGGGTGTGCCCGGGCATCTATTTTTCACATTTTCAGCGCTAAAAATAACGTTTGAAAACCTGGCGATCATAAAAATTAAGGCAAATTACTATAGAGAAATTAAGGCA
>JAYRBV010041787.1:0-18817 GCA_036023255.1 Mitrocomella polydiademata
TATAAATAGAATCTATTGTTTGTATTTAATAAAACCAATCCAATCACATGTAATCTTGTAAAAACTTCAGCGATACCAAATACAATAGATGAAATAATGACATTTTTTATTTGTTTAGAATGAGGTGATGTCGAAAACAGACTCTACTTTTGATAAGCCAACTGGTAACTAATAGAACCAGTGAATAAGACAAAAATATAAAAACGTATAACGGGGTTATTATTTAAAGTACAAATTTGGATGGACATTAAGTTTCCACAATATTACACAAATTGTTTCTAGTTATCAAAGAAAGTTTTAGTTTCTAGGTGATGTTTAATTTCTTGTAAAATATAGTATTTTTGTACATTTTTTTTTGTATTCACTTGTACAGTTATACACTTATATGATGAGATGGATGCCCATCAATTTATAAGGCTTCACTTAGAATTACCTTTCATGTTCAAATTTGACATGAAACTATAAGTAATAAGGAGGATAAACCTTAGAGCGCGATCCCTCAGACTGCGAATATCGTATGTATGGTATTGAGGGAGACACATATTTACCATCTTAAAATAATTATTGTCATTATTCATTCCTTTTTTTTATTAATAATATTGACCCCATCTTTTCACCTAACAAAAACAACCATCCCAATTATTTTATTGGTAAGCAGATACGGTACCCCTGGGATTTTCTATAATATATTACCCCAGAAAAAATAATGAAGGTTATTGATCCAGTAGTTCTTTCTTTTCTTCTTTTCTTCTTGGAACCTTTTACTTTTTGCCATTCTATAGCTGAGCAATTTTATAATTATTTTGATGTTAGATTTTTTTTTTAATTATAAACACTTAGCGCGTGAGGTTTAAGAATGTTCAAAGACAATTGCGTTACTCTCTGTATATGTTTATGTTTACAAGTTTTCTTAGGGTTTTCATCTTTTTTTGCTCTTTTCTATACAATTATGAAAATCGAGCCAAATATTATCACTAATTAATAACGATGTTCAACATAAGAAACAATTAAAAAGAGTTATATAAATTGTTATTTCTTTCACTCTTGCCTTTCGTTTTTCAAAAATTCCCTGAATTTCTTTTTAGTTTTGTATACAGGATATTAAAAAACTATACCGAAACTTAATCAATCCCGATAGACCATGATAAGGTTTATCGGGTAGACTACTTACTTTCGAGTAACGAAAAAAAAAGTTGAAATCCTTTAAAAACTATATATATACCCATCAGTCAAAAATAATTTTGAAGTTGGGGGGGTGAAAAAACTTAATTATGCTTATTTTTTAAGATAAATATAATTTTTTCATTTCGTTTCGTTTTTTATTCGTTTTAAAAAATCCAATGTCCATAATAAAGTGCTTTCCATTATCAAAAGTACTTGCCAAACAGATTAACTTTTTACGCCGTTATTAGTGCATAGTTTGATTCGTATTTAGTGTTTTTTTCAAAATTTCAAATTTTGTTGATATTTTGTGTTTTTCTTTGTGAAAAGCCTCTTTTTAAACTTTCACGGGGTAAAAAAATTAATTCGCTTCAAAGGGTATGCACGATAGAATGGTGTGTAGGAAGCTCATATATTTGGCAAGTGATTCATCTTAAACAGCATTTATTCGCTATCGATTGGTACATTTTTTTTTTAATAAAACAAAATTGATTTTTAATGTGCAATTTGAAAAGTATACTCAACGACGTTCACACTCGCTTTAAATTTCATAGCATGAAGAATGCTCAAAATCTAAAATTGTGTGAAATTGATGAACAAAGCTCAAATAATAATAATAATAATAATACACCCGTGTTAGTATAAATTTACCAACGCAGCGCTGAAACGGTTTACAAGTTTAACGTAATTAGCCTGCCTCAGACCATAGATTATGGTTACGGAGATTTGTTTTCTTGTTTATTTAATGTCTTTTTGTCTTTTTGTTTTTTTGTTGTTGTTTTTCTATCACTAGTCGGCTTTTCTAAAGATATTGTAACATAATTGGTTGAATTCAACAACAATTTTCACTAACCTAAACTTGTTATCCAACCATCGAGATAATTGAAACTTATTGTAAACCTGTCTATTTTTATAAACGGTTTAGACGTGTTTCCATAGTGACAAGTGTCCGCAAGTAGCAATCTTGACCTGGGTCAAATCATCCAGGGTGGCCATTCATACTGGAAAATTATTTTGATACTTTTTTTTTACATTTTCCAGTATGATCTTGATTATTTGCGAAAATATATTACTTGAAAATGCTGGAATTTCAATCGGTATCATGTTTTGATCAGTTTTCTAATTACTAATAATGTTTCTCATTTATATATACAACTAGTCATAGCTTCCACTAAGATGCCCCCCGATTCTGTCAAACTCTGAAAAAAGTTGAGGACAAAATGTAACTTGTAAATCTAGTCAGAATTTTAATAAAAAAAAACATTTTGCTTTAATCGAAATGTTTTGATCTGTCTTAGATCATTTTCAACTTGTAAGTCATCAGTATATAGAAAGGTGATACAACTCACTTGCAAATGGGAATACTAACACTAATCACTGTCTATTTTATCATCAAAATATTTCTTTGATTGAATACTTATTACTTACCCTACGGTGTGCATGAACCATAAAACTTATTGTTGTTTCTCCATCGGCCGTGCAACCATGAAACGCACCGCGTGTAAATATTAAAATACACTTAGTGTGCTAGTCAGAACTACTGAAACTGAAATATATTTTGAGATAGGATTCCCATATTACGTCCTTATACACCCGGGACTCTATTATAGAGAGAACAATTCGAAAACAAAAGTTCGAATGAAAAGTGTAGAGGGTTAAAGTTCTATTTTTCTTTTCATAGTACCCACATTCCTGGAAACTTCTGAAATTCTATTAACTCATGGAAACTCTTGGAAAATTGAAAAAGAACGACAACCCATTAGCCAGCATTAGCAAATGATGTATCTTTTGTTAGTGTAGCTGTTTTAAGCCAACGTTATAAGACCCCAACGGGGCCATCCATAAAGTACGTACGCAGTAAATGTACCAATATTTAATATATATATAGTATAAAAACTTTATCCATAAAACCAATCAGTTTAGTTTTTGGTATCATCAGTACTGAAGATTTTCAAAAAATTTTCAAAACTCCCCCAAAATATTGAGCAATAGACATCTCTAACTGCGTACATACTCATTAGCATTGACCCTCCCCCTTGTACGCACCTGTACGCTTTTTGTGTGACCCCCCCCTCCCCCCATACCTGCGTACGTACTTTATGGATGGCCCCAAATGACAAAATTTTCACCTTTACTGATTTCCTGACGCCTCAATTTATTTTCTCAAGAAAAACCTGTTTGATAATGTAACATATTTTCATTAGAAACATGCATACTGACATAAAAAATCACATTAACTAATATAATAGTAATAGATATTTTTTTTAAATTCCTGGAAAATTCAAAAATCATGGAATTTCCTTGAAAATTAAAACAGGAACATAAGTTACCATAAAAAATTGTGATCAGACTACTCTTTAAGGTCAAGAAGTTTTGCGTAGCGAAAAAATGGTTACAAAAACTTTTGTGAATGCTGGTTTTCTTACAAATACAAATTTCGAAAAAAAAAAGAAAAGAAAAGTTCAAAATCCCCTATGCCCCTAGTCAAAAAAAATTGGATTAAAAAACTTTGCGGGGAAAAAACTTTCACGAAAATGGACAAAACATATTATGAAAAACTTTCTACCCTTGAGTAGTAGAAAGAATGTGACACTTTGAAACATTCGTACAGTCGAGAGCGTAATTCATAATCGAAAAACATACTCGCATGAACTCGAGCTGCAAACAGTGTGCCCAGCTAATGTGGACTAATAAGATCGAAAACGGTCCTGCGGCTCTGAGGCAGAGCAAGCAAACGTTTGTTTGCTCTGCACCTGTGGATTAGCAAAACAGTTCGAGTTCATCCGAGTATGTTTTTAATTAAGAAGTGTTCGTCACTCGCTTTCCGGAAACAAAGATATTTTTGTGCTTGGCCTGAAGTACAATTATAATGTCCGGATAGAATTTTGTTTACATATAGTCTGCTATCTGCGAAAGTAAGTCTACAGACCACCACAGCGGCATTCGCTTAAAAAGGGAAGCGTTAAATTCGGACTTATGTCTACCAAAAGTACGGCGGTTAATTGGTGCATGCAACGAGATTTTCATTCCCTCTGAATTGTTCTGCATCAAGAAATATTGATTATAGCTGGTAAACCAGAGTCGCAAGGACGCTGAAGAGCAGCGCCCGTTGTTAGGACGCACGCCCTTCGGGCTTTTCGCTCAAAGAAACAAAAAAAATTGCTGGAGAAAAAAAAAAATTACTTTTTCATTCATATCAATGTATTTCGTAAAATAAATTTACATAATCGGATAGAAGAAAGACATTTACAAAAATATAAAACTTCTTCAAATTGAATTATATAAGTTTTTCAGCTTGATTATGCGAAGCGATATAAGAGTGATATTCTCCGTAAAGATTGAGATCTTGGCAGCAAAGCATAAAATAGAAAGATGATGACGTCTTTAGTTCCGTGATCTATGTGATGCCGTACGTTGATGTGTGATGCCGTACGTTGGCTGGTTCGATCTTTCTTTTGAAGAGTTTTCATATTTCTTTAAACGTAAATGTGTGTCTTCTATCTTTAGAGCGGTGTTAACGGATAGGTTTGCAACTAAATAACCCCAAGATTTGGCAAAACTTGTCGTCCGTCTTTGATTTCTAACACTTTATGGCGATTGACGATCGATTTTTTCATTTTTGAAAATTTTGAAATCATTTCTTCCACATCTCGGCTACCATTTAGAAATGCGTACAAAATACGACTTTTATTATAAAGACTAGCTGGTTCCCAGCGTCGCAAGGACGTTGAAGAGAGAGATTGCTTGCGCCCGTCGTTAAGGTGGATTTCCACTTCACTTGTCCGTTTGGCAGTGGGCCTATAAAATAAACTCACAGGAAAGTCTAAATTAAAAAATAAATAAAGTTGTTTGAATTGGCTATTGTTTTCCTGTCCCGTAGGCACACGGGAAAAAGTTGAACTCGATTCAAATTTCCCGAGACAGACAGGACAGGAAAACTATCCCGCGGGAAAGAAGAATAATCAAAGTGCGCATGCTCACGTGATCTTTTTCCCGTTCCCGTCCCAGTGCCCGTCCCCGTTCTCGAATGCCTGTTGTCAAAAGGAACGAAAAAAAGAAATTTTCATCTCTTAATCTATGCAACAAGAAATTATTTGATATTGATGAAAAAGATCTTTTATTTGATAATGCAAGAATTTCAAAAGCATGCGTTTTTTAATAGGAGCTATCAAACTTTAACAAAAGGCTATTCATAATCATCATTAATATACGAGTGATGTAATAATAATGTCTGTTAAGTAAGAAACCAACATCACTCTCTTTCTTACACATGGTTTTTTTATTCAACAAACTGTAAGTGTAATACTTAAAGAAAATAGCATTCATTTTTTTGCAGGAGATTACTTTGGAGTAATCATAATAGTTAGAGTTTCGCATAATTAAAATCTGCTCGATTTGAGCAGATTTTTGCCAGGTTTCTTGCCAGGTCTCTTGCGAGTTCGAGATAGAAATTTTGAGGCACAATTTTGTTTAGGATGGGAATAAAATCCTTCCTTCTGAAACATTGGGCAATGAAAGTTAACTTTAAAACGTACAAAAGGTTTTGTTTTTGGTTTTTAAAAAAGTTCAAGAATTCGTCCGTTCGTCCTCGTCTTCATCAATAACAAAGAGCAGCTGCGATTGTACATTACACTGCATTTATCCAAGTTATGGACTTATTTGGCGAAACGCTTGGAGCTGTAGCTTGGATTATGTTATCAAGCCCTTGGAAGTTGAAAAGATTTAATTGGCTCTCACCACGCGGTGCTGTGTTAAAAAAAATACCGAAATGAAATGTTGTGTTATTAAGGGCTTCTCTCACATCGGCCGAAAAACCACACAGAACGTTTAATTTTAAATTAAGTGGAAACTTAAATGTCAGGCTTACATTTCCTGTAATTAATAATAAAGTTGCTAAGTAACATAATTTTTGCATCGAGATTGATATTTTTTGAATTGTCAAATAAATAAAGTTGCCATCATAAATAAACGCTTTGGGTAATCCCAAAATAGATATACCTTTTAGATAAGGATATTTGAATACAAAATTGTCTCATTTTTAATAGCAGTGATTAAACTTATCGTGTAGAGTTAGTTATCCACTAAGAAAAGCTTCAATTTCCCTTCAGATTAAATATTTCGAATAGGAATGGATGATTACAATTAAATATTTGAGGTTTTATGATGTAACCACGACTAAAGACGTGATCCCAAAACCCAGGGCTATTTTCTAGTCTCTAAAATACATAAGTAGTCATCATATGATTTTTCTGAGAACACCTTATCAGACAAGTGACTAAATTTTTGGATAGGTACTGAAATTAGATCATGTAATAAATATACCCTATGTCCGACCAAAAAACTTTTCCCGCTGGAATAGCGAAGAAATTGTTATAGTTTTGGCGAAAGATTTTGTTCGATAAGGTATGTATTTTATCACTATCTAGCAAAGTTTTTGGGTTATACAACCTGCCCCTATTTTTTGAATAACTTTTGAATGACACATCTTTACACAAAATTTTGTTATCATATGATGACGTCATCACTATTGTCAGCATCATTGGTAGTCAAAAACTTGGTAAGGAGGTAGATTATATATCAAAAAAGAAATCGAATGAATGTGATCACATGGTTGGTAGTTTACAGACCGGTCCGTGTTTCGCTAAAAATGCTTATGTCTCCCGAACCATAATGGTTACTAACTTCAAACTTGGTAAGATGGTAGATATTAACAAGACAAGATCTACCATTTTTTTTTTAATCAGGTGACCATCGTGTATTTTACAGACCAGATATTGAGATATATGGTTGGTCTGTAAAATAAACGCTTGTCACGTGGTCTCTTTCCAAATATGGTATACCGGTCAAAATTTGAACTCAATAGAGTTTCCCAATCAAAAGTTGAGAAATAGTTAAAAACATAATTTTGGTCTGTAAAATACATGCAAATCACCCCTCCCCCCTCGTTCTAGCATGTAAGTGAAAATAGGTCGTTCTACGAATGGTTAATAAGATTAGGTTTTAAGTAGTATTTGTATTTTGGTCTGTAAAACACCAATTAAACATAGGTGCTCGAACTGAAAACCTAGATTAGACTTGTCTTTCCATTATATATTATTGATCAAAATTTTCCCCTTACACTTACAGTTAAATAAGTAGGTATAGCAGGGTACAATATGCAGTATGTATTTTATGCCTGTTGTGGTTGATATATAACTCACATTTGTCCCATTGGTTTCATAAATAGGATATAAATGATTTTATTTTAGACCTAAGTATTTATGCAGCTTTTGCATTTGATTTTCGGGTTGACTTTCTAAATATAGATACTAACGTTTTAGATTGATCTTATCTACCAAACGTGCGTAATGCAGAATTCCAATGTCCATGAGTCCAATGTCCATGAGTCCAATGTCCAAGAAGTTGGTTAATGTATTGTGTGAAAACCATTTTTTATTTAATCATCAAATCTCCTTACCCACCCGCACTTCGTGATATTCACGTCACTTGACCTCGAGTCGAAACTACTTAGTTTCGATAAATATCTATTGTTCTCTGGGTGGCAAACTTAACTTTTGCCACCCAGAGAACAATAGATTTCTTTCGAAACTGATTAGTTTCTTCTCGAAGTCGAGCGACGTGAATATCATGAATTCGATACTTGCTTGATATCTAGGCTATCTATTTCGTTGGCAGTAAAAATATTTTCTGTACGTTTGGAAATGTATTTGATGATTCATGACCGTCCGGGTAACAGTTTTTCTACTGTTTTTTTCTTCTCTTCGACTCAGCATCGTATGCTCTACGAATGGCTGTTTTAGTACATTCACTATTGTTCCGTGCAGGGGGGCTAAGTCATCCAAGGTTTTGTTAGAATGAATGAAGCTTGTAAAATCTCTGCTTACTTACTTATAAACAAAATTAGTATAACTAAACACAGCATATGAACAAATAAAATAAACCTTTCGTTACCGGTTTTTTATAAAGGGCATAGACTCCTTGTTTAATTAAGATGAGGCAACAATGTTTCTTATTATTGCACTTCAATTCCAAGAAATGTCAAATAAAACGATAGAAAATGGTATTTAGAAACGGTTCGGATGTCAGAAACCATATGTAGGTTGCGTTCCCCCTTTCTCTTTCATATTTTTTTGCAAAACAAAAAATATTTCCCTTGAAACCGCAAAGAAAAGCGAATAATGTCCGCGGTGAAGTCTATAACCTCTTTTGTAAAACTGTTTTTGCGCGAAATTCTCGTATTGAGCAACTACAGAGTGTTTTATTGGTACCCAGTCTCCTAGGTACCGTTTGTTCGCAGGTCATTACATAATCAATCAAAAATTTACTTTCTTTGATTATTGTGTTTTACAAGGCTAATTTCCAAAACTTTGCAGATTTTAAGTTCAAAATTATTTTGTGCTCCTCGGCGCATACCCTTTTAAGCACATAATCATGAAGTTTTTATTGTATCATTAAGATTTCATAGGTACTCTTTTTTGTATAATTTGGCATATTTACTGTAATTAAGTAATCAACGTCACTAAAAATACAATACTTGAAATATGGGAACTTTCTTCTAATATTTTGTAGTTTATTTTTAAGAAATTTATTTTTCCCAATTTCTAATTTACAAACTATATAATAAAAGCGGTATTTTGTCTCTTTCTATCTATGTACGCATTAATAGTAGCCGAGCTGTGGGAGAAATAATTTCAACATTTTCAAAAAAAAAAAATTTTGCCCAAATTCTTTTGCCCAAAAATAAGTTTGAGCCAATTTTTTTTTCATTCCTCCAATTCATGTAAAAAAATTTTTTTTCTAGAAAAGCAAGCCCGAAAGGGCGCGCGTTCTATCAACGGGCAAAAGTAGTGTCTCTTCAGCGTCCTTGCGATGCGTTTACCAGCTAGTTAAGTTTATAATACATTATTGCAAATTGAAATTGTCTAAATTTTAAGGCGGTATACTTCTAGAAAAACTTCAAATGAGTGAAGTAACGGCGTTTTAATTAATTTAGATGAAGATTACGAAAATCATCTACGAGAAAAACACCAACATAAAATATAGGACTTGGTAAATATTTCAGTTATTTTTTTATTTTTCAATTTCGTATATTTCTAAAGTATTCACAATATTTCTCTCACACACTTAACTCTCTAATATAATTTTTCATATCCTTGTTATAAGAAAATTTCTATTTTATAATATTTACAAGTACTTACAAAAATGGTCTTTTATTACAGGTTGTTAATGCTCTTAACATTTTATGTACAATATAAATTATTCTTTTCCAATGATAAATTTTGAACAATGAAATGTAATATCGCGAAAAATAACAAATTTCGCTAATTCAAAGGGAAAAAAAATTCTGAAAGATTTCTCTCGACGAGAGAGTATTATGAAAACATTTTCTCGTTTTTATCGGAACATAAGTTCCATAAGTTTTTGATTTTTTTGTTATTAATTTCTGAGATTACAGAAATTTCACCACCAATGGTGAGCTGGGCAACCGCTAAGATTTGAGTGAATGATAATGGCACAAATCGTATTCGATCGAAACTTTGGTTTGATTTTCCTCTCGGTGTAACTCTTTGACATTTCTCCAACAAGACTTTTTGATCGTCTAATGAATTTGTTTTGATGGATGCTTCTTCATATGTAAGGCAAGATGATCTGATCTGCTGAAAGCCTTCTCGCATTGCTTGCATTTGAATGGCTTATCTCCAGTGTGTTTACGGTAGTGGCGGGTTAATTCGTCTGAGCGAGCGAACTTCCAATCGCAGCCTTCCCATGTGCATTCGTATGGTTTCTCACCAGTATGTGTGCGAAAGTGAGCTTTCAAATGCGATGATTTTGTGTAAACTTTAGTGCAGTTAGGGTAATCACACCTGTGAATTCTGCGCTTATTTAAGTCACTCTGAGTGTCTCTTATGTCAGCTTTGAATTGACTAGGATAGTAATATGGCATTTGCCTGGTAACCGATGTACGTTGAGGTTGGTGAGGAGCATACATGGAACACGTTTGTTTTGAAGAACCTCCAATAACAGAATTCTGGTAGTAGGGTGGACAGGATACGCCGTGAGCATCAATATAGTCTGTTTTTGGCGATAGTGATTGTGTAGTAATATTAGGAGTTTGGAATAAAGCTTGTGTGGTCTGTGTGAATACGGGAGAGTTAGATGTCTCACAAACCATGCTTTTGTAGAAGGTGTTTGGGATTTCAGTTTTCACGACAGGAGTAACATCGTAAACAGGACTCCCTAGGGACGTTTGTTCAGGTTCAAGTAATGATGATTGGTCGTGGATCATGTCGTCACGGCTGGATGACGAATCACTTTCACTTTCACTGAAAAATTCTTCAACTTCAGAAACACTCTGGCGACGTTGTCGAGTTTGAAAAGGTTGTCCGAATTTTTCGGGAAGATAGATGTCCATCTGACTGAGAGTCTGAAAATAAATGAAAGAAAAAATCATTATTATTTCACTCAGGAGAAATTAAGAAAAAAGGGCCTATTTTAGTGATCTTTTTACATTACTTTATAATCTAAACATCTGGACTTTTAGAACATTTTTAGAATATTTATAAATGAAAGAGAAATGTGCAATTAAAAATTCATGTCATTTCCGAAGGTTGAAAGGGCATTGGAAGTAAAATACAAGGGCAAAACGTTTGGTTCAAAATATGAGGATTCTCTCTCTCTCTCTCTCTATTCCTTATTATTAGCTGACAGTCAAAACAAACAAACTCCAATAGAGTAAATGCCTGATTAACAACTAATTATACATAATTGTAGAATTAGATCTCTCAAGACAATGTCATTTGACGATCAACTAATGATATGACGGTATTGTCATGCAATTATTTTGTTGCTATGTTGCATCGAATTTGTAAACACAAGTCAGTATGGCAACTCACAACAAAACCCAATCAGTTATTATGTACACACATAGCATTGGCTCAGAAAAGTAAAAAGGAATAGATCTGTATTTTAGATTATAAAAATTTGTTTGACTTGAATTGTTTGAATGGGATCAGATATCTAAGAAATTATTAAAACGTTATTAGCGAGTGGCCTATGTACAGACAGCACATAGAAAGGAACTCTACACTCAACTTACAAAACTTTTTTTTCTCATGGGACAGTCTTATATCAAAAAAAGTTTTAAGTAGAGAAGGAAAAAAAGAAACGAGAAACGACGACTTACCACTCGCCAGTCCTCCTTGACTTTCGGTCTAGTATTTGTTGCTTGAGTTTGTGTTGTAAAAGATTTGTCAGGCATACAAGAAACTTGCGAATCTGAGCATGGTAGATTGTGAAGTTGATCGAGTAAAGAAGATACAACCACTTCATGACAGCTTTTTCCATCCGGAATCATATTTGCACTCCAAGTCATTTGCGTAAAAAGTCTTTCGGTGACCGACTGTAATACGAGTTTTTTAAATGTGACCGAACTATATAGCGAAAACTTTTGAACTGAACTTCTCGGAGTGCCGAGTGTCTATTATATGCAGATTTTTTCTCGTTATCAAAGTTATTGTTATCGAACAATAACAGTCGTCTCGAAATGACAATTAGATTTAGTATAAATATTTATGACACGGTTGCTATGGTGACACAGACGTCAGCATGAAAAAATGTTAATCTCTCTATAAAAAGTGAAAGCATTTGTTTTAGAGCACATATAATTATGTTATCAAAAACAATATTCGTTTTAAGACATTTTTTATCAAAGCTTTCGTACAAAAAGCCATATATATAGAAATTTATATGTACATTACAATCAATTTCTTTTATATCAAATCAGTGCTTCACAAATCTCAAGAATGCTATTGTAAATTTCATATTCCTTGTTGAAATATTATTGGACTATCCTGGAGGCAATTATGGAGTTATGTGCCTCGCTACTAATTTGTATGCTGATCATTTGTCGCTTAGCAACTAGCACTTAAACATCATGAGGCACCTAAATTTGTGGTGATCGGTGATGACTTTTTCAAGTAATTAGGTCGCGTAGGTTTTTACAAGCTCGTAGGTGTCCCACGTCAGACCCTGCAGAGTGATCTTTTTTACCTCTGGATGTTTGAGCGATATTTACCAGTTTTGGGTGGAATGCAAAGTTAAAAAAGGCAATGAGGAATTGGAGGAAATTGTTATTCTCATCAATTTAGGCAAAATTCGTGATGTATTTTATCATTTTTTATCTTCCAAGCTTATAAAATTCTTACTGAATATGGAATCCAATCAAATATTTATAACATTAAAACAACTGAAAAATGTGAAAATTGCACAAAAGGAAGCTGGGAGCATTATATATTCTTGTGAATAAAGATTGCTTTCTAAAAAAGTTCAAGCTCATTTGGAATTAAAATATTCGTGCTAGGTGGCTGTCTCGCCCACTCAATTTTCAGAGGCATCAATTTAAACTAGGGCTTTTTGTAGCATCTGCTTCAAGTTAAAAGAGGAAAGGTTTTTTCTTCCTGCAAGGCCATGTGATAATATCATGATCCCAAATAACCATTGATTTGACTTGTTGAGGAAAAAAGTTTTTCGTTCCCTTTAGAAGTTGTGAAAATCATGTTAGTCATTGACAAACTTCTAAAAAGCAATCTTTCAAATAACTAACATGCCACCGTGAAGCCTTTTGAAACGTCTTGTTGTTTTTAATCAAAATCGAATTCATACTCAAAACATTTGTTTGGTGAAACATTAGCCCTACATGACTAAGGTTCCATATTATTACGAAATGTTTTAGAGAAAGCGCCCGGTACCTTGAAATTGGAGGGGAGTCAATCAATGATTATTATGCAAGCCACTTTGGAATAAGCTTTTCCCCTTACAATAGGTTCATTTCAAGTTCTTAGACAAACGTTCATGAAGAAATCATGAGGTTATTCACTTAATTCAATAAGGATCTTAACTTCCTAGGGCACTTTGAAAAATCTGGATTTCATCAATGTTTTGTCATGAGGCACATAGTATATACGAAAACCAGGGAAAATACTTTCATATGGGATTTTTATTCTCTAATCTAGAAAAAAGTCAACAAAGACAGTTTAAAGCAAATATATGTTTATCAAAACAATACTTGTTTCTGTGACCTAGCAAAAAAAAAATTATTCCAGTGTAGGGCTCAAAAAGTTCCCAGTAGTGTTTGACCGAAACAGCCTATCGCTAATCCTTTTTTTCAGATATTTTTCTCAGACTTTGAAACACGTTCACAGCACATGAAAGCTTGCATGATATTTTTTGTGGTGTATTATTGAGGAGATGTCAACAATTTCGATTTCTACATACGAGTTATAAAGATCATCCTACAAGAGTAACAATCAAACTTTTCAGTAGAATGTCTTTTTTGTTGTTGGCACTTTATAACAAAGTTGGTTTTCTTAAAGAGACCTTGAATTATATTTCCATACGTTTTATCTTAATGTGATTTGAATATATTTAAGATGATAAAAGCACAGAACAATACCAGCCCACAAAAGTCAACAGTAATAACATAAATCAAATACAACTTACAGCCTGGCGGTATTTCTTAAAGCTGGCATAATCACACGTAAATCTCGCTACAGTTCAAAACAGTATCACTCGAACAGAAACAACGTTTTGACTGTGGATAGCTGTTGGGTTTTAAAGTTGGCATTTATAAAGAGACGTCCTTCTCCAAAATGGAAAATCTTAAATTAACTTTTTTAAATATGATGAAGAAAAGAACAATTTTATGTTGATGATGGTGGAAACTCAATTGTTTAGGTCAGCAAAGTAAACAAAATAACAAACAATAAAAACAACAATAGGTGATTTGTGACAATTCTAAATTCAACTAAAATGTTTTGTAAAAAGAATTAAATTATTGTAATAATTCTACAAGTTTAGCAAAAAAAACGAAAGTGAACGACTGATTGTTTGTGAACCAAGATCAGCGACGATTCAACTTTTCTGGTTATTGAACCCATAAAAATAAAAACATTTAAAACACATACAAAAGTAATATAAATTTTTTCTCTAGGGAACATGCATTTGAAAGTTCAAGTTCAACAACGCGCAACTTTTTTTCATTCTTGGAACAAATTGTTGCTTTGGTATGAATGGTGAGAAATGTTAGAAATAATGAGAGACTACGTCAAGCCACTCTCTCCTTCGTTCACAGCCTCGGGTTGTTCATCTCCATGTTCACTTCGCTGCTCGTCCGAAGCGTTCGGTAAATCTTCTTTTGCGTTTTCATCGTTTGCATGTGCGCTCTCATACTTCTCTAAAATTTCTTTTCGAGGAGCAGAAGAACACTTTTCTGCAAGTTCTTCGTAAGACTGTTCGTTTAAAAGACAGACCAGCACAGCCGTCATATTATCACAACCTATACCACCCATCGTACTATCTGGTGCCAGACAATGGTCCATTAACTCTTCGCATATCTAAAAATAAGAATCATTAAAATATATATTAAGCCAGCTTCAATTAAATTGAATTTGAAACAGTTGTAAACACGGGGGAGCTAATTGTTACCACAGCTTCAAATCTTTAATATCTTTAATTTTTTGTGTAGGAAGATGTACGTGTGCAGACTTTAATATGTCGGAGTGTTTTTTGTGTTGTTAATTACACAAGTTTGATGTATGTGCAATTATACTACCCTCATTATTGAGCATTTATGACAGATGAAGTAGGCACATTGCATTCGTAACAAAAGTGATTATCTTACAAATTGAGATATGTTGTAACAAATCTAATCATCTAAGGCTATCATTATGCAAAATCAAGGAAAAACATTTAAGGTGAGAGGTTAAATATGCAGTATTTGTAGAGCACTTTTTAATTAATTTCATTTCAAAGTGATACACGTACTGGTAAAAGAAAAATTGGATCTAATAGAACGTGCATGCTGGTTGTCTACCAAAACCACATCATAATTGAATATGAGAAAGAAATCCCCCCCAAAAAAATGCAAACAACACTATATAACACAGAAAGATGAGAAAAATGAAAATTTTGAGAAAGAATTTTCTCATACCTTAAACAGCGAAAGAGCCGTAAACTTGCCTTGTACATACATGATTCCAGTTATAAGCAAAATCAGCGTACCATTTAGTGGTAAATGCATGCTCAATAATAGACAAAATCACATGACTGTACGCTAAAATCCCTGGATCAACAGGCTGGAATCATGCATGCTTGCAGTAAGAATAAAAACGGAATGGTCGTTTAACATCATCGCCAAATGTTGAAGTCCGACGAAAGTAACAAGATGTGGGTTAATATAGGGAAATAAGTTGACGAAGTTGTGACGTCACCACACGGAGCAATAGGAAAACATACACAAAACAAAATAAAAGATAAATGTTTATTAAAAGATCACAAGGCTTAATCCTGACAACACTAAATCAAAAAACAAACAAATACACTCGGCTTATTTCCTTAGTAACGTAAGTAAGCTTCTTAGCATAATGGCAACTAAATCGTTGTAAAAAAATCGAAAGGAAATCGTGTGTCGTCAATCTTTTGAATCTTTCAGATTGTAGTAAGCAACGGGAAAGAGAGGTAATTAACGTCTTCCTTTAATCTAATGTGCCTGATTATCTCCTTCCACATCTACAGTAGGATATCATCAGATCGTTGCCAACAGAAATACACGACACAAACAAACATATCTGAAAGTGCCGTGCTTTTAGATCGTTGCGTAGTAACAGACGTCAACAATGTTTTTTTTCTACGTTATGACGGCCGTTCTGACAACTTTTTTTATAATGTCGATGCTTATCCGATGTGTGGACAATAAATTCCGAAGTGCTGACAGGGATATTTTTGTCTTCAAATTTATGTTCTTTCTTGAAGTTATTGCATCATCGTGTGTGATTAAATTACGTGGTTTGGAACGATTGTGATTTTGATGATATTAACATGATCGAAAGTTATTCGCATACACTGAGTAGCTCAACAGGCAGATTAGACTGCGTGTGAACAACACGGAAAAGCTAAATATGAAGATTTATGTGAAAATACAATTTCAATATTAAAAACACAAAGTTTGGAAAGTTAATATTTTTGTAGGAAGTTGACTTTGATGGAGATTGAGTGAAATTTAGATAGACAAGAAAAAAACAAGATATATGCCTTAATGTAAATCAATTTTTAATGAGACGAAGGAAGAACAAGGTGTTTATTCATTCGTTGGGAGAAAATTTCTGCAGTTAACAAAATGCATGTGCAAAGGAAAAAATAAAGTTGAAAAGAAGTTTTGTCCACACATCTCTTTGTTTGACACGTGACATTTACGATGCTGAATTCAAACTGATTTGAAACTTTTCTTATGTTTGGACGAAGATCATTGGTTGATATAAATTGTTTCAAAGCAAGTACGACGAAAATAGTAACAAATGATATCTACTACAAGTTATCTCTCCGAGACAAGAAGATATTTTTCGGTACGGCTCATCCATTATTGAACATCGAGGAAAAGACATTTCTATTTCATTAGGACAAGCACGATGGCTGAGAAAAAGTAGGAGCAAAACCTCAACAGGGCGCGGAATGATTAAATATTCATGCCACTGGTTGAACAACGACAAAACCCCGACTTTTCTCGGTTTAAAAAAGAAAACCAAGTACAGAAATAGATCCATCACAAAAGATTACATTATTTATGATCTTTCGGCAAATTCATCCTTCAATTATTTTAATTTCAAGATTAACAAAAGACTCTCTTTCTCTCTCTCTATTCTAGATTTAGAAATGAATGTACGATAATAAAAGGTTTGCAATATATGTCGACATCCATCTCTCCCACTCACTGTTGGCAAATTTCAAAAAGAAATCACAAATTTCTAAATCGAATCTTGCTACTTTTTTCGACGTCTGCAACAAAAGTACATAATCAAACAGTGTACTGTGTACCAAGGAGTTAAAAAGGAAAAAATTCCATGTGTAAGCGAGCGAGGCTACCATTATGCTAATGAAAGATGATTTTATTATCAACTGTTGCAGTATCAGATTACCATAGCAAAAGTTACAATAAAAGAAAAGTGCCTCGAATTGTGGTGACAGACCTGTCAAGTGTAGGAGTAAAAAAGCATTAATTGACGTCACACCAATTCTTAAGTATCATTTTCAGGCAAAAATAGTCAGTCAAGTGAATCGCTTAAAGCAACCGCAAGTAAACTTTAATCTCACCAGCTTCAGTTCAGTTTCCATGGTAATGTGGAGAAGTGGAGTGGGAAGACAATCAACATTTGATTGTTCCCCATCATACATTAATTAGACTTTTGGAATGTGCCTGATGAACATGATCAATTCGTGTAGGAGGAATAATAAAGTGCTACGTATAGCAGTGACATAATAGCATGATGTCGTGTTCAACGTTTACTGTTTCATTTCCGCGAAGTTGAAACTTCAAAAGGGAAATATTTGACGTGTGAGTACCGACCTAATTTTCAACATTACGATACCAAAATTATTTTTTTAATAACATTACATACGTATGTATGTTTGTTTTAGAATATTAGAATGTGTATTTTTTTAAGGCCAACAAAATGACATGTTTATAGCACTAGGTTTGTTCTCAGCGATTTGCAACTATCCTCATAATTTATTTGTTTGCTAGGAAAACAATTTTCGAAATCAATAATAGACACTTTTCGTACCTGTTATATATCTTTAAGAAATTTCCCCCGAATTCGTTTTGCTTTTGAGAGCTGGTATCAATAGATTCCTGAATTTTTTGCAATTAAAAACGCGCAGTAAAAGAAATTTTTAATTTGGCAAGTTTTACTTATGATGCATGTTAAACTCATCATATTTGATATTGAATGAACTGCGACATGGATTGAATTTACTGCTTGAAATAATTTTAATAATAATTGCAGGTAAAGAAATCAATTGCAAAATAAAAATCGCACAATTTATACGATTTTCTAACCATTATAAATTAATCTACACCCACTCATTGAAATATTATGGGTTTAATGTTTTCCCCTCACGCCAACAAAATCTCATGAATATTTAATAACAAACTATCAGAAAGAATAATTGTCATGAAACACAGAGAAAACCCGCACACATCACTTCATTAAGAAGTACGAATAGTCAGTATGCCACAATGAAACAAAAATGGACAATCAAAAACTACAATGACAGTTGAATGACGTCAAACAAAGATTCATGTTACTTGTTCCGTAATTTCCAGATATGTACATTCGGCAAAATGAACAATTCTCAAACTTTCTATTTTTGATTTTTTTGCGAATTTCGTGTCATAAAAAAAATAATAACAATGGTGTCACAAAGTTGTTTGTGTAAACATAATAAAATATTTCTTTGGACATTTCCCATAAAAGTTGATGATAAACATTACATCATTTTTTGAGGTATCGAGGCATACTCGAACTTATCTATAATTAGACAAAAATGACCTGACTAGAAATAATTATTTCAAAGAGCATAATTATATTTTCTTTAAATTCATGGTACCATTTTGCTGTAGTTTTTCAGAGTTTTTTCCTGAATTATGATGTACAACTGTACATCAATTTTAGTTTCTGGAATAAATATTTACCAAATTTCAACAAAGTATAATACAATTTGAGGTTATGATTACACGCATAACATGTAATAGACCTTATCGAGGTTTTTTAATCAAAGTGCATGCTGGTATTGTATCGGGGATAGTGACGTCATGCTTATTCTC
>JAYRBV010041898.1:0-30548 GCA_036023255.1 Mitrocomella polydiademata
CCTCCAATAAGTCAGGATTCCGAAAATAACAACCAAACAAAGTTCCCTTAAAGGTGGTCAATCACTTGAAATATGCCTGGACTACATGATGCTTAAATTTTCGCACAAAAAAATCAATAGATTTTGTGAATCTTATTCTCTTAATTTATCGTAACTTTGTCCCTTTAAATCGCGCTTTGCACTCGTGGAAACATAGCGAGTGGAGGGCTTGCCTGACTACTTTGGGAAAAGAATTTATCTAAAAGCTAAAGGTACCCTGAGATCAAGGTTTGCCTTTTCTAACGAAGGAAATCAACTCAAATTGATTCACAATTGTTGGGAGGGAACGATGATACTTTAAAATTACTAATATGCTAAACTTATTCCCGTTCCTCAAAAATCAGTTATTTTCTTTTGATCTTTGTTGGACCACACACTATTAAAGGTCTTAATTTTCGCGGGACTTTATTTTTGCGAGGTCCAAAAAAAAAGCATTTTTTGGTTTTTTAATTTCGCGAATTGACAGTTTCCGAAAAATTTCGCGGGTTTTTAATTTCGCGAATAAATATTGTTTTTTTTCGTTTTTGTATCAAATTAATGGGAGTTTAGACAAAACTAAAAAAATAATACGTTGGTATTTCAAAAATTTCGCGGGTTTTTAATTTCGCAATTATTTTCAAAAATCGCGAAAATCGCTTTAGACCCGCGAAAATTTAGACCCTTAAGGTATTGCCAACGCGTCAAGTGTCGCTTGACTGACGGAGCTTGTCCATTGAAGTTCGTGATGTCTCGTTGAGCACCTGCCGTGATCCAATTGGTTTCTTTAAGTTCAAGTCTCATAAAGAATTCTTTACTTTCATATATATTATTTTTCATCTTCTTTATATATTATGGAAGAAACTCACGATAAAAGAAATCCTCAAATTTTTCTTCTTATCTTTTTAAATCTCATTTCAGTATTCGTACCGATAAAAAGGAAAAAAGGAGATTTTGCTTCAGTCAACAAAAAATAACCGAGATCCAAAAAATTTCACTTCATCATCTAATCCTGTTATGAAATCAACATTCAAACAACAAAAATATGGAAACACAGTGAAACCTAATGGTATGTTTGTTTGTACGATATAAAAATAATGGTAGATTAACAGTGTAACTTAACCTTTTTCCGGACAGATGCTTCCATTTGTATCCGTTGTTCTTGTTCTTGTAGAGTGCTGATCAAAGAAAGACTTCATGTGGAGCGTGTTATTGTATAGAAGCGCCCTCTTCTTCGGTAAGCACATCATACTTCCTCAAGTGAATAATCTCCTTAAATATTATCGCGTCCGCAAAATTCATCGCGTGAAATAAAGGTTTGTATGGAAATTATTTTAAAACACATTATAAAGGGCAGGGAAATAGGGTTTTAAAATACTCTCTTTACGAAACAAAATAAAAAGTATTTTATCTTTTTTTTAAAAAAATGGAAAATTTTATATTTTTTGTCACCGAACTGAAATTTAAAATTTTTCCAATTTGTTCAAAAAGATGTTATTTGATACCAATTAATTCCTTATTGTCTCTACAGTCACGGGTGAGAACGACCATGATTTGATCTTTAGGTCCCTCGCGTGTAATAAAAGGTAATAATGCGACGTATTTAACACTTAACTGATAAAACGTATATAAGAATATAAGTCTTTAACACACTTTATAGATATGTCTAAAGGAAGCTAAATCCTGGTTTTGTGTAGCACATCGAATCGTCTGATTGTATTTTCAAGCAACACATGTAACAAGGTCTTTATGAAAGCGCTTTATTCTTAGTTTGTAACAAGTTACACTTTCGAGTTTCATGTGTTTTTGATATGCTGCTTTGTTGATGGTCTCTGTAAAGAAGGTTTTGTCTGTAGCCTCCTCAAAACTTTTTGGTTTACGCAAATGTGAGGCGGCAAGGAAAAGAATTTTGAAAGAGAAAAACAAAAAATGTGGCAGAGATAATTTAAGGAAAATTGTAAGATCTTATGATTTGAAATTTGGGAGATTGATAAAAGCAGACCACGGTAACCATACCAACGGTAACCATATCATACAAACACCAGCCATCATTCAACAGGTTGCTATGTCTAATAAACTTGGTAAGATATCAAACTTCACTTTAGTTATAACATGGTTTATCAGAGGCCTGTCTAAATTTATACGATTATAGTGTAAAGCATCCAAGAAATAATGCAAAATGAAAGCCTAAAATATCATTTTTCCTGTATATTGTGTAGTATATTTAAGGTTTCGGTGTATTAATTTTGTAGTTGTATAAGACTGTAGATAATTTTCTGATAATGAGATTAAGTATATGATCATAACCACAATGATTGGTTGGCTCAAGAATTTATCGTTTGACCTAGAGAGCTAGTCCTAAGAGTCAGTACTAAGGGTTAACCCTAAAGCCCTAGGGTTAGCACTATAGTTTCATCATAAATTTTGATCACTGTATAAAAACAGTCATTTTACTTTTATATTTCGACTATTATTTTCGAAGTATTTTTCGTCTATGTTTTGAAATCCTTACACTTTTCTTCGAAACTAGTTAACGAAAGAGGTGCCAAAAATTGCAAATACATGTTTTTTATGAAATTTGAGTGTGAGAGAAGTGAAAGAGAGGTGGGTATCCCGTCTAGGTTGTTTCCTGACTATTTTGTGTGATGTTCTTACAGTTTTAAAAGTTATTTTGTTTATTCAAAAGAATCTACCACTACCTGGTTATCATGAAAGAATTATTTGATGTAGTATTCCAAGATTAATTTCTTTACCAAACTTTCCCACGTTAGATTTGTTCCGAGAATATTTAACAGGCTACTTCAAACCACTGCGTATATTCATCTAGTATGGTTGAATATTATTGTCGTATTATTTACCGATTCTTAAATCACCCCCTTGATATCCTACAATTTCAAAGATCTCTTTTATTTAATAATATATAGATACACTAGAAGTTTGAAGGAAATTACATAAACCTATTAAAATTATTTCAAGTGTAACAAACCCGTCAACTTGTTTGATTAGTGCTCTGACAGGGATTTGAAATAAAAGGATTCGAAACGTGACTCTTCAGCCTATTGCTATGTTGTCTGCACCAAAAACGAAACGTGCGCAGTTCTTTTGTCAGAAAACAACCGAATAACATTCTCGTCCGCAATCAAAATAACAGATGCCATGTCTGGCAACATCCGACAGTTCCGATAAAAATGACCATCGGCAATCAAAAGAGTAGGTGTTTGTCTTTAAGTACAGTTAATTCAACTTTTTAACCTTTCTCAATCCCGAGATATCCACAATTTTATTTTTCTAACAACCAGGAGAAGTTGTGACGATTCAAGAATCATACATGACTACAACTGTCTACATTATATTTCATTTTGAAATTTGTTCCCAAGTGACTTTAGATCTCCTAAACTCGATTGCAATTCATAATTTCATCATTTGCAGCTACATATTTTGCTACTTTTATACCCCCACCTCATACATCAAAAGAAACCGAGATCAATTGTTTTTATAACAATGCGTAATGAGGTTTCCAATCCGTCTATCACAGATCCCTGGTTCTGAAATACCTGTCAATGTCTCAAATTAAACAGAAAGTTGATTGTTGTTAAATGATTGTATGATATTTGACATCATTCTATTTTTAAATGTAAAGTTACCTTTCAAGACATAACTACAACCACAACATATTTTCTAGTTACAAGATTGTATTTCTAAATATAGGAGATAGGGGCGGTCTTAGGGTGATGAACACCCTTTTATTGCGGTTACACCCTTTGATTGCTGCGGTTCTAACAGATAATATTCGCTGTGTTGTTTTGATGATGTTTGATGTTGCTGAATTGTTTCATATACTAATGTAGATAACCTTGTTTAGGTTTTAGTGTCAAAGAGAAAACTTTAATCGTTACTTCTGTGTTATGTTTACGACCCAATGGAATACATGCATCAAACAAAAGAATCATTGCATTTGAATATCTGTACGTTATGATCGAAATTAGGAGGTACAGGGGAGGTAAATCAGAATAGAAGTATGGTCCATTTGACGCCTGTATGTTTTTTCTGCATATCTCGCTGTCAGGTTTGACGTATTTATCAGTGAACATTTAGATACTTCAATAAATACTGGGAGGTCGTTCATCTGTCGGTTTGAGACCACCGGTCAAAATCCTCTTAAACATGTCTGAAAGAACGAGGCATTTGATGAAAGTTGTCTCGATTTGTCAGACCACAGGCGCGTATCTGGGGTGTCTGCGTGTCTGCGGTAGCAGACACCAATTTCAGTCAATTTCAGTCAATTTCGAATTCGATGTGCTGCTTCGCAGACACCTCTTTTTCCTGTAGATTTGCGCCTGGACCAATTTAAGAGACTTTTCTATAGAAGAACGAATGGTCTCAAACCGACAGACGAACTATATGCTGGGAGGATTGTTTGATACTTTGATGAATGAGAAGTCAATCATAGTGATGTGATAAATAACGCCATTTATCATAACACGATTCATGTATAAGCGCATGATGAATTGGTCTTCTTTCCACCTGGAAATAGGTTACAGAGAATAAAGTTAGGTTATAAGGGAACAATCTCCCCTTTGCTTTGGAATTCCTTCGATGATGAGATTTAAAATATCTCTTTTCGATTGAACTCTTAAATTTGATTTTTATATAGACGTATGTAAAGAGAGAAGGAATTATTTTTTTGGAAGCATGTGTGTGTACGTGGGAGTAAATTGCAATATCGATGTTGACACAAACATGCAAATACGAAATTGCTGTAAACAAAAATATAGATGAAAGGAAAAGTCAACAATTTCTTTCATCAAATTTTCCATGAAAAGGATGAAAATATTTTGATCGTTTCATATCATTTTATCACATCTTTCAATCTTTTCCTTTTGTAAGGAGATGTAAGCATTTGTGGCTTGTGCTATCTGATGAATATTCTTTCGATCCTCTCTCTTAGTATCCTATTCATAATTAAGTTAACTTTTGAATATAGAGAAATGTCTAAGAGTCATTGAAGCAGACTTGATGTTGAGTCACAAAGAGTTATTGGTTCCATTGCTAGCAACCAGGTAACCAGGAAGAAAATTACACTTTTTTAAATATGTATTGATTGGTTTGCAATTAAAGAATTAATTTAAAGAGTTGTACATTATTGGAGGAAATAGCTGGGGATACAATATTGACGGTTTTGTGTTGATAAGAATATTATAATAATGGATCCATCAATTGCAAATGATGCTTTGGAAGGGGACGTTGACATGACTATCCATGCTATCCAAGATTCGACGGTAGTTGAAGAAAATCAACAGCCACCACCCATACAGCGTCGCAGTAAACCATCTAATAAGAAGAGGGCTAATGGGAATGTGGTTCGACGAAGGAAACACAGCACACCAGCATTTGGGAATACTCCTTCAAGCAGTCCATTTGCCGGTGACGAAGCCAAACGCTCGTCCTCATTGAAATATTTCTCCACTGGTTATTTTTACAACGATGTCAAACTTTCTCCTTACATTCCTTCTAGGGGAGAAGGTGGAGGAGGGAGTAAGGGTAAAAAGGAGGAGGGAGGGAGGAGAACAAGTATGGACCAAAAAACGAAAAGAAAACCCAAAGGATTACGAAGAACACTTTCAATGCCCAGCTTTCAAAAACAAATGATAAAGGAAGGTAGGTTAAATGAATTATCTTTATTCAGTAGTGACTCTTTTCTACCTGGAATTATCAATAAATTTGATGACGTGATGACGTCATGATTTGGTCAACATGCGTACGTAGATTTTTAATCACAACGATCATGTATAATCATGTAACCAGCTACTATACTCCAAGATTTAAGGAAAGATGATCCCGAGAAGGTAAAATAAAGAGCTAGGGGTATTCTATAATCTATTAAAGACGAAGAATAAACTGTTGTGCATGAAAAACGGCATGAAAGTGTGTTTTTAGGTTTTCTATCTCATGCTAAATTGATCGTAAATAGTGGATTATCGATAATGTCATGTTGTAACGTGTGTAAAACGAGAAACGGAAGGAACATTTAATTTCCTCCTAACGGATGTTTTTTGCAACTTTGGTCCATACTTATACTGCACAAGAGAAATGTGCTTTAAAAGTTGATGGTTGATGCTTGTTGTAAAGTTCTCATGTCGTTCACATTCCAGCATAGCAGCAGATATAATAGGTGTGTCTAAAAAAATACTACTCAAATAAAAAATGGAATAATCAAAAGAGACGATTGCATTTCTGAGATCCTGTACAATGGAAAGAAAATATCTCTTTACTGCATGATATTGATTATGTAAGATTACATACAATGAGTCAAGTGACATGATGCGAAACGTGCGATAAATAAAACGCGGTGTTTTGTGCGCGCGGCGGAGGGGAAAAAAGCGACAAAAAAAAAGCTCTCTAAAAAATAGCTCTGCTAAAGTTGCGCTCGGTGCACCGAAATCAAAAGATTATAAACAAAAACATTCGATGAGTGAAGTGAGAAAATGATGGCGGCCGAAAGTGAGGACGAAAAAAAAGGTGATTTTCAACTTTCCTCTTCTCTATTTACTTTTGTTTTTGTCGGTAGAGAACATATCTTTGTCACAGAGTTAATTGAATGCCTTGTTGATATAATTTTGTATTATCTGTTTGCCTTATTCTGTTCGGTTTGTCTTTTTACAAGATTTGTCATATAAAAATAAATCCATTCAACACAAATGGAATGTTTGTTGTTTATAATATGGCTCATATGGCTTGTGTTTCTGTTTACATAGGTCTGAAATGGCTCAAGGGTTTATTAGGCTTAATATTTTCACCAATGAGGGTTTTAGATAAGACAAGAATCGAAATACCGATAGGAAATATTCACAGATTTTCCTGATGTATAAATGAATATACTGTATATATATCCAAACAAAACTCAAATTTCATGTTATTGTTTATAATTTTTGTGTGATCAATGCAGAAATGTATGGAACAAATAAACATGTACACAAACTTTTAAACAAACATGTACACAAACTTTTAAACAAACATAAAAACATTATAAACAAACAAATCATATTAAAAAAAGTAAATAATCATCATTTTTCATTCTGGTATATATAGGTATATACTGTGTATAAACTAAATTGTATGACCTAAGAAAAAATATTTTGCCTATGCTACACTACACAGCCCTGTGAATCCATATACTGTTAGGTCGGCAAATATCGCTAAATTAGGTCGGTTTTTACAAATCTAGGTTGGCTTTAAGGTCGGCAATGCCGAATGCCGACCTGAATTCAGAGGACTGCACTACACATGTTTCAAAGTAAATAAAAATCCCTCTTAAAAGAAAAGTATTTGCAGAAAATATATAAAGATTTGATTACAGTAGAAGAACATTTTAAAAAGAAAGACTCTTTTTCAGTTAAACCAAAATTTCTTGGCATTGTGGACTTTAGGTTTAGGAAAGGGTTAGGATCTGAATTTTCAGAAAACTTTATGTTATATTTATATTTATTATATATTTACATAATAAATAACCGATAACATAATTGTCCGCGCGATTTTTTTTCCGAAGGTGTTTTACGTGTAAATATGTAATTACCGGTATACCGTTATTTACCGATATACCGGTATACCGATATTTACCGCTATATACCAATATTAACCGATATTTACCGCTATATACCAATATTAACCAATATTTACAGGGAGAAATTAGTAGTTTACAGGTAAATTAGCGGTATATCGTTAAATTAGCGGTATATCGGTAAATAAAGATATATCGGTAAATAAAATCGGTATGCATTATATAAGCGTACATAAAACAACCAATTGTTTTACCGCGCCGATGAACTAAATGTCATTTACCAATATATCGGTATACCGGTAAATTTGAAGAATTTACCGATATTTAGAAAAAAAGAATGTGGTAATTACCGATAAAAGTAAGTGTTTTTCTATACAATTCAAGCTTTTTACCGGTAAAGATTACCAATAATATATGTACTCTCATAGAGCATCACATTTGCTGATGTAAAAGCTGACCATTTAACATTTATCCTAATATCTCAGCACACCGACCTACATTTTGAACAGCTTGAGCGATCGGCTATCGTTAAGTTTCAGTCATACTTACAGGCCTCCCAGAGTGTCCTAAAATCATAAAATGTCATAAAATTTGAAAATTTGTCATAAAAAAGTCTTTTACCATTTATGGTTTGGCCACGTCGGCTATGAATGGTGGTGGACTTTCTACTCTACTGTACAGGCTGTGGTGAATTGATTGGTAATAAACAGTCAATGGTCAAAAAGAATATTGGCAAAATTTACTGTATCAACAAACAGCCGGCAATACATGGCTATGAGCAAATTTGATCAAACTTCAGGTTGACTGGCCTAATGTCTGATTCACAGACCATGAAAAAGAACAATTTTGTGTAAAGAACTTTGCTGACGTTTAAAACAGACAAAAACAAGAAGTGCTCAAGTTTTTTATTTTGTATCGTTTGTTGTTATCTTGTTGATTGCCATTTTTACACACATTGCGAGATGTCGTTTACCGCTGTTTCCGCTGATATGAAATTGTAAAATTGATATGAAATAAATTAAAAATAGTCCTGTAACATTGTCAGAGCATTGCTGAATTTTTTTTTGCAGATTTTAATTAATAGTAACAATCTCCAAAAGCAGCATTATTAATTTTAATTATTTCTTTTTATCCAGAACCAGTTCTGAATATATATATATATAGAAAAAATAAAAGTCATGCAGTTTCACAAAGGGTGCAACAGAAAAATAATGGCGGTTTTTAAAAACCAAACGGCATGAATAGAGTTAAAGGAATTTTTCCACCAAATGTGACGAAAGTTATTTGTCGCTGGCCCCTTACTGTAAGCATAAAACTTAGAGAGAAAAATAGAGTTTAAAGAAAATTGTAAATGGGACTGTTGTATGGCCAAATTATTTACAAGATGATTGATGTTATACCAGTTGATCGATAATTTAATGATTGACCAATTAACCAGATAAATTACAAGTTTGACTTTATTTTACCGGTTGACCAATAATTTAAATTACTAGTTGACCTGTTATTTGCTACAGTGTTCCATTTAACGTATCACTTTTATCAAGAATGATTAAAAATCACGAATCAAATTAAGAACTTTTTTCCTAGAAAAATTGTGATCAAAACAAGATTCCATAGAAAGGCTCTTTGTAGAAGGAAAACATAGCATTTTCCAGCGATCTAGAGTGTTCAAAAACCAAAAAGTTTTCCTTTCTGGCACAAGTGAACAGTAAATTTTAGTGAATCGTTTTTAAAAAATTAAATGGAACGCTGTACTATATAGTTGAGTGATATTTTACCAGTTGACCGCTATTTTACCGGTTTACTGACAATTTACTGTTCGACCGGTACCGTTACCTGTTGAGTTATATTTTACCTGTTGATCAATAATTTACTGGTTGAACAGTAATTTATTTGTAGACCGCTAATTTACCAGTTGACTAATATTTTACTGATAGACTGATATTTTACCAGTTAACTAGTATTTTACCAGTTTACCAACAATTTACTGGTTGACCATTACCTTTTAAGGGTTGATCAAGTATTTGCAGGTTGACCAGTTATTTACGGGTTGACCAGTAATTTACCGGTTGACCAATAATCTAACCATTTCATGGATCATGAATTGGATAACTTGTTTATAGATGATTCAAAAAATATATATATACTGAGATAAATTTTAGTAATACAGTACTGATGATTCATGTATTTCTTACTTCTTTTTGACCCTCTACATTATTTTCCACTTGTATCATTTGATGTTCTGTTTTTGTCTTTTTTATACACTCTGGTACTTTTTTTTAATTTGTGAAATCTTACTAGACTTTGTCGTGTCTTGTTTATTTTGGTAAGGAACCATGATGTGACTAAAATTATTGACAATATACAGTATTTCAAAGTTAATTATTTCAAGTGATTTCCTACGAGTGTTCCAATTTGTTTGTGTTCTCTTATGGTTTAGTAGATGTCAGCTTCTTTGCCCGACATAACACAACGTACATCGTGAACACTTTTTAGAGATTCTTCAATTGGTTGTTTAAGTGATGGTTACACTGTTTTTTTCTTTCTTTATGTTGTAACAAACTTACATGGAGCATTGATGCGTTTAAGTGCAGTCTTCTCATTAAGACACAGGCATTAGTATTTTACGTGCGCGATTTGTTGCGCGGGCAGTGCACGACTTTTACTTATAAATCGCGATAAATAAATAAACGGTAGCAGCTGAAAGAATCGTACAGGCAGATTGCAATATCGATTCATCGCGCGGGCACTGTTTCTTTAATGAGAAGACTGTTTAAGTGATCTTTCAAAGTTAAAATGGATGAATAGATTGGATTTGTTCTAATGATTTGGCTTTTGAATTTTTTGCGTGGATTTAATTTTGAGAAAAAGCTTGAAAACCCACAAAATTTTATCCACACAAAATAATTCATGTAAGGTACAGTCTGTTATGGAAAAACTAACTTCTTTAGACAGGGTCTTTTTAAAAAGTATTTGAACCAATTCAGGGTCTCCAATATAAGTTTTTGTGCATTCCGGACAAATAACAGATCAATTGTTTTCTATCAGGGTAATAGCTAACACCGTAAAAATAAGGGTATTGTTTGTTCATTTAAAAACAGTTGTCAATTTAAAGTAAAATAAAACAAAACTTAAACCGAATAAATTCATCTTGTACCAGATATTCAAAGCAACATAAGATGAGAATTATTTAAAATTAGCTATATTTCGTATAGTATCATATACATCTTTCCTTTGTTCATTTGGTGGTGGCCATTGTATTAAACTAGTGAGAAATAAAAATATGAACTGTCTCAGGTTCAACTTCACTACACAACTTTACTGATCACTGCTACAGTAATTCTATAATGCAAGGATATCAAGAACCTGATTGTTCTATTCAATATTTAAAATAATTATTTTGATAATAACCCATTCTCCTTCTTGTCTTTATTTGAGGGTGCGTTGAAAGAGACATAGATGCTTCTGCATACATTTGAAAACTTTATTGTACGAATGTTGATAATAAGCCTATACTAACTGTTTAGGAGGGAAATACCGGAGAATATTAACTGACGTCAAGTATTGCACGAGCTTGCGATAGTTGACGAAGGTTAATATTTGGAGGTTATTTCCCGACTAAACAGTTAATATATGGATTATTACCCGACTTTAGGTTAGCCTGTTTTGGGAGAAACAAAACTTCGATAACTACAGTAGCATGTTTTTGCCTTTTGCCAATGGTTATAGCTTTAGAACTGTAGGGCTGTACTGGAAAATACAGACTGCTATGACGTCAATTCGAACGCGAAGAAACCAATCAATTGCTCTTAATTTGTTTGTATCGCTTTCAGCCCTTCTAGTCGGGTAATAAATCATGATACAAACAATACATTTCTACTGGTTGTCTGATATATGTGAAGGCAGCAATATAGAAATTTTTTTCTTGGTTTAGTTTTCACATAAGTGAAGAAGAATTTTAAAATTGATTCTTTGTTTCTTTTTTTTATAATAACTTAAACCTCTAATAAAATTAGTATTTTTTCCCTGAAATCAAATGTTATATCTTAGTGGAACAAGTAGATGAAACACAGGATGTTTAAAAAAACATTAATCAAAAGAATCTCAAAAATTCCATGTGTTAAAAATAGTTTTTTGTGAACAAAATCAAAGTGAAATTATCTTCATTAGCCTTTAGATTGACTTGATCTCTTTTCCTTCCTTAAAAACATTATTCCTATTCTGTCCCATTGAATGCACAAAGTGTTAAATCCTAAACAACAGTGTAACTAAAAATATATAGTAAGTTATTTTAGTAAATTGATCGTTTTTTAAAGACAAACAAATTGTAACAAAATTTTATATATATTACAAATTATCATGATTTTCCATGAAATGAATTTAGTTGGTGGTGGTCTCTTCCTTGATAATAAGCTTTCTCCTATAGATGTTTTTAATTGTCGTTTATATAAGACTTTGATTGTTTCCTTCTCTAGTAGTGAGCCTACTACAGCTTCCTTAGTGTTTGCTAACTGTTGTTCAGGAGGAAGTAGAAGAAACATCTTTATTCAACTTAATAGACTGAAACCACAAAATTCAATATGATTCTGATTATATATAAGGGTGTTCATTAAGTTCACATTTTGAGCTGAAAGTACTGTAGAGTAATCTTTTACTTTTATTCAAATATTTTAAAGTAAATTATTTCAATTGATTGTTTAGAGGAAGATGGTAGAATATGCGAGGGGAAACTATGTAACAATCTCCCACTATCACAACGAAACTTTGCTACAAAGGTAAAAATAATTTATTTTTTTACATGTCGATTTCTGTAACAAGCTTCTTAATCAGACTTAACAAAGTAAAAGAGATGAATATTTGTTAATTCCTTTTAAGCTTTCACTGTTAGGAGAAATTTTCACATGAGTGTTAAAAACTTGGTTTGATGTATGTAGTTCCTTCCTTTGGAAGAAAAAAGGTCAAAAGTTTGAGAAAGCAAAATGTTGATGAAAAATTAGGTTTTGCTTAGGAAGTTACATATTTAATGAAAGAACAGCAGATGATTTCGGATTCATTAATAATAATAATAAACGACGATTAGCATAATGAACAAATGTTTAGCCATCTGACAGTCTTGCACTTAATGTTTAGATATGCCACCATACAGATTGCCAAACACAAAACGAAATGAATCCAATACTACTGTGTCCAGAATGCGATGATCAACAACATTGTGGAGATTCGTCAACACATCTTCGCTTTGATTTACCAACCTCAACGTTGCAAAGGAAAGGTTCCATAAATTCCAACAATTCAGATTCTGGAACCGAGGAAGATACGGATGGTGGTTATCGATTGTGAGTCTTTTTGATTCGTAGCTCGCATGTTGTTATGATTTGTTACTCTCGATGACCTGTAGTAAAGTTGTAAATTGTTTCACCCAAAACCACTGATTATCAAATATAATAAGTGTCATACTTAAAACTGATAAAAAAAAGTATTATTGTTCAATTTAAACAATGACCAAACTACGTCACATTTCACACTTTATGACAATTGAAGTGATGATTGTATTGGCAGGAAATTGTGGTGCTCGACGAAAGTGAAAGATATACACGAGACAAGTTTGGTCATCATTCTAATCATTTTCATCGTACATATAGTATATTATTATTGACAACTGTTTCTCTGTTACAGTGACAAGAAAAATAGAAGTTATAGTTCTGCCAGACGATTCTTCAACATTGCTGCTTCAAAGAATCGAGGAAGGCTGAAGAAATTACAGTCCTTCGAACAACAGGTTGGTTTCTTAAAATATTGTGTGTTGTACCAAGTTTCTTTCAATGTTGTGTTTCATACCTAGTTATGTTGTGTTTTGTACCAAGTTTTGTTATGTTCGAAATCGGCCAAAGTCAGCACGTGTACTCATTTACATGGCGAAAATTTAATCAAAGCTTCTTTTTAATTTATTACATTATTTTATTAGCTCACTTAGTCACGTTTTAATTTAATTATATAAACATGTAGTTAATAAAATCTCACTTTAATGCTATCATATTGATAAGACATTCTATAATTCTCACTCTTTCTTTCTTCTTTATATTTTGATATGTATTTTATTTCGTCGTTTTGATATCTATACTTCACAAGCTTAGAACAAATATACTTTTGATATTAACACCAATCATTTTAGCCTGGTTTCCACCAACAAGTGGTTCTCATGGTGATACGTGACGTTTGTTTTTGTCCGCAATTTTTCATAAATTTTGTTTGTCTTTCAAATTTCGCAAGGTAAATGAAGTAATAAGCAGTTTATGGCTATTACTTGGTTGGTAGTCTCTATAAATAATCAACGTATAAAACAACTCACATTACAATATTTCCATTTGTATTGATTTCACACAATCGCAGAAAAGTGTCAAATTCTGAAAAATGCAAAATTTCATTCCACAAAACAAAAAATCAAAGTTATCAGTAATTATGGATTTTGTTTTTGAACCTTGTTATGTACTTCAATAAGTGTGTACATAGAGTTGTCTTTGATGCAAGCAATCAGTGCTAGATATGAAAGAGTAGTATACTTAGTGAGATAAGACCCTTTGATGACGTACACTTAATACATAGTTGGTTGTGGAGAAAATAATTTTTTATAATCACTTGAAAATTTTTAACTAATAGATGAACAACTATCGTAAAGACATGAAGGTAAATCTGTTTTTATTGTCAGAACAAAATTCATTTCCTGTACCATTTTTATATGAAATTACAACATTACTACAGCACATAATTGTTTTGGGTTTTTTATACTCGACAATGACTTTAGGATGTAAGTTTTGCCAACAAAAATTCAGATCACAGATAAAAGTAGGAGTTTAGTCAGCACGAATTTCTTATGAGATTATCATTATGATGTAAGAAATGTTGAGCAAAGTGGACATGTCTTAATTCTTTCCTCTTTCAAATATCCGCTCTCACCAAACTCTTTTACATCTTCTTTGGCGTGTGTGACGTCACTTACGAGAATGTTTGGATAGCGAAATAGAAGGAAGAAAAAGGTCGCTGACTTTTTCCATTCAGCAATATTTAGGCGCGAAACAAAGAAAGGAAGGGAAGAAGACCTTGAAAATATTATTACACGAGCATTCATTTGTTGTTCGAGAGATTCTTTGAAGCTTAGTCAAATGTGATCAACTTATGAAAGTGGAGATAGCAATCAATTTATCATGTTGTTACTACATGACTCTAGTAACTATTACTAAGGACAACTCTTAATCTGCTGATTGTGCATCGATTGGAATAACCTCGATAATGATTGTTATGGGCTTTCATGTGTGAACGAGGTTAATTATCGGAACCTTGCGAACTTTTTATTTGGCAACATACCTTCTTCTCCGCTTTACTTGAGGTTTCACTTGGAAATTGAAGGGAATGCAGACAGGATGAAGATTAACTTTGAGTTTGTCTTGAATAAATTTGTAGCATGCGCAATTCATACTTTAGCTTAATTTCGCGTTTGCTAACATTTCTTATGAAACATGGTTGAGCTACTGTGATATTCGACTGCGCTTTTATTTGAAAATTTTGACACAGTTCCACTGTCGTATGTTGCACTGTGCGTGAATTTGAGCAATTTTTTTTTTAATACAGAGATGGAAAGATAAAATGCGATTGATTAAATAGGTGTGTGTGTTAGATGTTAATGTTGATGTGTTGGTTGTGTTCCTGTTACCTGATCAACCAGCCTTCTTCTTCTTGTTGGGGTAGGAAGGTTTGGCTATAAATAGGTTATGCTAGCTAAGAATAGAACAGTTTTGTTTGTCCATGATGGTAAAGTGGGTCATTTGAATTAAGCAGAAGATAATCCACAAAGCTATCATATCCCATTCTTGATCCTAAGGAGATGTGTCTTTGCAACGTTATTTGTACGTCTGTTGGTTATGTTGTGGAGTAGAATTTTCAGTATGTCTATAGATTCGATGGTTGGAGGAGATATATTTCCTGCCTTACTTTACAAGGCTTGTTAATAGTCTATTAAGTTGCCTTTGATTTGAATGTTTGGTCTTTACTAATCCTCGTGTAAAGAATTGCTAATGACGACGATTCATTAGATGATGACTTGACTGCCTTCTCTCATCAATACACAAACTTTTTTTACCAAAGACATGTAAGAGAGAAATTTTTTCTCTCTTGATAATGTTGTTGAGCATAATAAAAACAAGCTGACCAAAATCAAGATGTCGAAAGCAGGACGCAGGCATAGTTTACCTCGCCCGGGTCAAATGCTCTTCTTTACAGCAAGCAATGTAAGCTTATTCTATTTCTTATTCGTTTACTTCTGCATGAGGTATTTATTGCTCATACAGAAATGTATAAAATTTCGCACTAGTTTGTCAACTAGATCATCATTTGGTTACTACGGAGATATATATGTAGAGGGAAGAAGTTTCCCTTCTCTCATGTAGAGGTTTATTGGGGAGATTCAGTGTAGAGATATGATGGAGAAAGTGTTTTGATATCTTCTACTCATTTTGATGGAATTTTATTCATCGTGCAATTTGTTACAATTAAGTTGTAATTATAATGTGACTTGATGACGTAATCACACACAGAATGAGTTAAATGTACCCTGTAATTCTTTAGAAATTGGAACAGTTTGAAGGAATCATTTGTACACGGTGTATCAGTAGGCCTACCTGACCCCTATCTACTTACTTAATACAAGTTTTATTTGCAATGGGATCTTGGTCTTTATAGACATGCTACTATGAAGTAGGATCAAGAAGCACTTATTATCCATCTATCTATCCTTGTTTTTATGATCAAAGGGAAACTAGTATCTTTATTCCATTTGTTCCAAGAGACGAGTCGGGTTGTTTGCAAGTAAGCTCATCAGATATCTGATATTATTTTCATCAAATTATTTCGTTCGTTCGTCGTTTGTTTGTTCATGGTTTGTTTGTGTAGCTGCCTTGCAAATATTTTGAATAGATAGTTTTTTTTTGATTGACGATGTTTTCTTTTTGTCCAGTGTGAACTTTGGTGGTATTGAATCACACTTCATATTATCTAATAGTAGCTGCAGGCTGATGTGCTTTCTTTCTCGTTACTTTCTAATGCGTCGTGTTTGGTGTAGATAAAAAATCAAGTGAAAATAACAATGAAATGAGAGAAGAAATGATTAAAATGATGGATAATATATCTTCACCTTTCTTACGTAAGAAAGATACAAATGGCGATGGCGATGGTGAATTTGCTTATGGAAGGATGAGATCAGTGACCGTAGAAAAATCACCAACATTGTTCAAAGAGAAACGACCATTGACTATGTCACAGTCCACAACCAATCTAGCCTCTACTCCACGTACAAGAAGGCACACTTTAAGTGTTCCACCGGCTATGTTTTCTTCTGGAAAAGCTAGGTCACCGTCGTTGAAATTCAAACCGTTTGCTTTCATTGGCGAGGTAAGTTACACTGCGCATGCGCATCAACAAATTATGGTCTGCACATTCCTTTTCCTTTGAATAACTGATTAATATATGACGTCATAAGTGACAGGGGGTCTTCTGAAACAAAACTTGATTTGGCATACGGAATGATTTCATGATATCTACTGCTTTGTAAGTGTTTTGTTGTTGTTGTTGTTGTTGTTTTTTGTTGTTGTTTATAACTGTTTATCTCTAAAATGAAATATTTGACTGGCTTTTTTGAATTGCGAAATAAAATTGAAACATGCCTTTCATTTTACATGCGAAAATATTTTAGATTAAATTAGATTAGTTTTAAGATGATGAATAATTTACGAAGGAGTGTATGTTGGATTGTATGTGTGGGTATCTATGTCAATCACATTAAAAAGGATATTCGTGAATATTTAATTTAAATCCAACAAACCCTACCTGGTTTCTATACACAAATATCAAATTACCACTTTCTCACATTAATTGCTGCCTTCTAACTTTTTTTATATGACAAAGTAAGTTTGGTATTCCATCGCATCCTTGAAATTCATCTCCTTGATTGTATTTTACCCGCCTCATTAAAAGGGATTACCAGAGAATTTTTTAAGAGAAAGAAATGGTGATGGAAACCGGGCGTGATTCTCTTTGATCGACTTAATGAAGCTTTTTCTTTTCTACTACGTCCTGTGCAAAGGCGAAGAGACCGGTGTATTAGCAATTTGAAATTTAATCTCTAACTACAGGGCAACCATATTGAATGTATGGTAAAAGAAAAGTTCACATTAGTATGACTAATTAAATTGAGACTTGTATGAAGTGGTAGTATAGTTCACGAGATCTTTTTATTCGGTGGAAGAAGAAATTTGTTTCACTCATCAACACATCAAAATAAAGAAGGAAACAGAAACAGAAAAAAAAAACGATTATGAAAAGTTAATGAATATGATTACAGTTTATAGCCACAAATTAGCGCTTTAAACTTTTGTGTGTTTTTCGTTTTGATGTCTTGTTGAGTGATGGTAAATAAAAATGAAATATGAAAGCCATTGTTGGAAACCATGAACGGTATATTCGGAGCAATTTTCGTCCTGAAACTGAGGTTGTACGAGGCGAGGTGAACACTAAGGAACATTTAATTCATAGACAGCCTTCACTTTATATCCATAATGTAAGTTGAATCCAAGTATTTTGTTTCAACGTTACTAAGACGTTACAAGATGAAGGAAGAAGGATAACTGAGAAAGGCCACAGACATACAGTTATATTAGTTTGAACTTGTGTTATTTTTACTTTAGATGTTTTTGTTATGAAAACATGAGAAGGTAACGGTTTCGATGGTTTGTTATGAAAAAGAATCAGACCTGATCTATCTTTGTTATGAGAAAGAAATCTGCCCTGTGTATTTGTTTTTATAAATTCTTGGCTTCTCGCCTCATAGATCATCTTGTTTTGCTAACAACATTTCCCTTTGTCAACAAAGACAATTTATCCACCATCATTTTTATCTAAATATTCTTAAACATATTGCAAATGTTTTCTCAAAATATTACGTGCATTTATTGTGACGTCATCGTGACAGGTCACGTGAAATATTGCATCATGGTGCTCACAACATGCATCCGGGTTGAAATCTAATTAAAGCAACCATCATTTTTCATTACACTTATAATTTCTTTCAAATGCCATTTGGTAATAATGAGACATTACAAGGATTATTTTCTTGCCATATTATTAATAAAATATAGTAAAAGAAGGCTTGACTCCTTGTTATTTATTAGTTGCCATCATTCCCCTTATTATTAATACAAAGTGAAAGAAGGCTTAACTTTATTGTTATTTTGTTATAGGATTCCTCCAAAGATTGTTTTAACTTGCAATTCTACGATAATGAAGAAAACCCTCTTGATGTCGAGAAAGTCCCAGTTCGCAAAGGACGTTCCCTCAAGTAAGCACAACCATCAAACTTTCTTTTGACATGCCAGTCATCTCACATATATCTCATATACCGGAATATGATATTAACGTCACTCGAAATCGAAGACATTGCATTGTTTCTTAGGTGGCAAACTCGAAGAAAGCAGTTATTCATGCCACTCTTTTTTCGAGTTTGCCACCCAAGAAACAATGCAATGTCTTCGATTTCGAGTGAATTCTTTTTCATAGATATAAAGTTTTACATTCTTCTTCTTACAGAGCGGATCAGGGCATAAACTTGTTCTCATTTAAACCTACCAACCATTTATAATTAAATTCCCTTTTACGTTTAGGGATTCAATCGAGCCCTTACTTGGACAACGTGGACTTAGCCTGGATACGCATTCAGTGTTTCTGGAATCATCAAAAACACCTCTACCTTTAGCTTTCGATACCGTACCTTTAGGGGGAAATACACTCCATGTCAAAGGTACAAATTTATTTACTTTGACCTTTCATCTATAATCGACCTCATTTTCCTTTTTGTTTTTTGACCTCTCACTTTATCTTTTTTTTTGTATTTTTTGTAGCGAATAAAGCGATGCAAGTGGACGAACGAATTGTTGAATTGATGAAAAATGCTGATGATCAACAAGATAAAAAAACACAAGTAAGTTTTTATTTTTTCTGAGGATGAAATTATGATTGTGAAGTCAGATGCTAGTTCAAACGCCCGCTGTACACCCTATGTTAAATTAAAAATTGTGAAATTATGATTGTGACGTCAGATGCAAGCGCTGTATTCAAACGCCCTCTGCACAAAACCACCACTTCCTTCTTTCACCCGAATCTACTCCTCCCCCGCCCGTCTGAAGGAGAAAAAGTGATTTTTTGGCGTTGGATGTGTTGAAACTTGGCAAAGTTTGGCGACAGTTGAAGAAGTTAGTTGGAGAAGGTCGTAGGGTACATATAACCTCTATTTGTTTGGTGGTCTTCTCATTGGTTATTTGGCGAAACAAACGCATGTTGTATAGTCTAGGTGTGATATGTTAGTAACACAGCTGCGTGAAAACGAGGTTATAACAAACGAAACTCATATTCGTTTTCAAGTGTTTTAATATTGATTCTTTTCACTTTCAACTGTGAAAAAAAAATCAAAGTGAAAAATTCCAAACGAAATTCGTGATAATAATATGCAATTTTGTTGTTTGTTGTTGAGGCGAAGAAGATATGTTGTTATTTTATTCTCAATTTTGTTATTATGGAATTGGTTACATTCATTTAATAAATGCTGTTAATTGTCACATTTTCCCGTGCATAGTTGCGCAATCGGTGACGTTTTCATTTCGTGGAAGTTGATGAACCATGCATTTTCCCATAATCAATGAATTCCCAAGGGGCGTAAAACGTTGAATGTAAATAATTGAAGTCTTCATTCCTCAATTTATACAAATTAAATTTGTCCCATTTCACTGATTTGTTCTTGTAAAGAAAACCGGGTGTTGATGCCTGGTCGATGCTTTGTTGAATGCTTTAACAGACTTGCTAACGACATGTCTGTAATTCACATCGCGTTTTGTTTTGTAAATATTATAAATATTTATCACTTTACTTTTAATTTTTCATTCGAAACCATACACGTTTTCAAATTGATATTCAAATAGCCATCAGCTAATAATTGGTTTATATTAAACGAATTACCCCCGGGAAAGTATTGATTGTTGCTCGCTCGTGTTTTTGATATTCTTATTATTATGCTACGAGCTGCTAAAATGAAAAGATCTAAAAGTAGTAAGCTTTGAAGAAAAAAAAACTACTTTGCCTTATGTAATCGAGTATATTTTTAAACAACATAGAAATGTGAACGAGGAATTATAAAGTGCTAAGCCAAAGTACAGTGTTGGAGATTTGTTTTTTATGAACCATTCATTGAATGAAGAATTTGGTGGGGGAAATCTTATTCTGATCGTTGGATTTGGAGAGAATAAAGAAAGAGTGTGTGTATAATCAACAACATCAGTCGACTATCCCCTATGGTTTGAAAATATTGTTAAGGACTACTATAACCACCGACACAACATATAAGGTTCGATTGTTATTTGAAGCTTTAAACGTCACTGGAAGTGTGGTTTTCGTTGAACGGAACAAGAAAAGGGAGCAAGTAAAACATACAAGCAATAATTTATCAACAAACTGTTACACAAGAAAAGTTCTCTTCAATCACTATTATAGATATTTTAAAATGGGGATTTCTATCTAAACGTATGTTGGTGGTGCTCATATATTTTTTATGAGAAACAAATTCGCTCTCTTCTTCAAAGAGTTTATGGAATGAAAGTGAAACTTCTGAAATAATTGTTGTGGGATAAACGATGAGAATATATCAAGATCAACCATTGGCGTCTCAAAGTTCACCTAGTGTTCTTGTTGATGTGAACAGTAACCATGTTAAACTACGAAACAAATCATCACGAAGTAAACGCCTCTCGCCCCTCAGCGACCGCCATTCGTGGGCGGGTTATCTTACAGACGATAATGACAATCAATTCAGATACATACCAGGCTGCGATAAAAAACAGACTAGTAGAAAAACTGGCAATTTGGCCAATCGTTCTTGGACAGGTAGCGAGACCAAATTAACTGACATCAAAGAATGTGGTTGCGAAGAACCGCGCGAGCGAATGTACGACCGCCGCAACGCCGTCAGTATCAGCCATTTGAGTATAATCTCTTCGGAGAAAAAAACTGAAAAAAGCTGGATTGGAGGAATTCGTAGGAAAATCTCGGTCACGGTGAGTTTACTAAAAATATCGGTCACGGTGAATTTACTAAAAATATCGGTCACGGTGAATTTACTAGATAAATCGGTCACGGTGAGTTTACTATAACAAGGTTTTAAGGTTGGTTTAAATTAAGAGGACCCTTATACCCATGTCAATATTGGTAAATGTTATACTGACTGATGGATGAAATTTAGAGCAAAATATTTGTGAACTGTTGTCAATATTTACATTCTATTAATTCTGAATTTGTTGAAAAAGGAAAATCACGTCAAAACCCTCTCTCTTTTCAAAACCATGTCATATCTATATTTATGAACACACCAAAACCACAATTACTTAAAGAATTGCATGATAGGAAAAGTTGAATATTCTCGTGTGATGCTTTTGTTAAAAGTGCTCATCCCTTTCCACGAGAGCGTATTTGAACACGTCCATTTGTTTGGAAATCAAACTTGTCCAGCCTGTATACCGTGCATTGTTCATTGAATCTCATTGCCACATCTGATGCAGAGAATAAGGCTGTTTCAATCTCATTGCCACATCTGGTGCAAAGCATAAGGTTGTTTCAAGTAGTATTTCGTAACATGTTTTTGTGTGTGTAACATTGCTAAAGGATTGTCTACATCAGAAAGCCCACTCTTGGTTGGTTTGGATGGATGTTGTATCCTTATTAGTTTGCTTGTTGAAGTATAGTTTATTTACACAACTTGTCTGTTTGTGTTACTTTAAAAGCAAATGTCATTGGATTAAGCAATCGTTTGTTTGTTATTAACACCCTCCTACTTGGGTGTGTGTTAGTCATATGGTATTCGAATGAGATACCACTGCATACGATGGTGGGTGAGATAAAATACCGTGATATGATATGATATGATGACTTTGTTCTTGTGGTTTTCATGGGATGTTCAGCTTGTTGTACTTTGACTGAAAGCATTTTCGATGAGATGCTACATTTCATTTTTCTTGAAAGTTTCGCCGACAAGAAACTTTTTGGAATATGATAGTGATTTGACAAGTTCTATTGCTTTCTTATGAAATGACCTGATCGCTCGCAAAAGATTTGCAAATGTCAGCAAAAATTGTTCACTGATAATTGATTGGTTTATTACACGTTTAGTTTTTTAATAAGTGAAAGTGTTATGTGATTGGTTAGCAAGAGAAAGATAACATTGGTTTGATAATGTGTGTGTTAGTGTGGCACTTGTATGTTAGATAATTAACTACCTACATCTGACCTTCATTGTTCTGTTCTTTACTTTCATCGTTATTGTCAAATTAAAATGTCTGTTAATGTTTGAGCCTGGTGATTATTGTTGATGTGTGTGAGGTTAATCTTGCTGAAGAAATTACCGAAGCCTTTTCACACTGCCATATAAAACCTGTTCATCTCTTTATTCCTTCTGTTAGTTAGAAATATAAATGATAGTGTGAAGTATGTCACAAGATAACTTGGATTCCCATCCTGATTTGATCGCTTGGCGGGAAGAACGAATGAGCCGGCATCGGAGGTCTTCTTTTGAAAATGAACAAATCAAATATCTTCGTTTAAATCTTCCACCATGTACAACCAATGTTAAGGGGAGCATATCTGCTAACAATTCTCCACCTCCAACTCCCAAAACTCGCCGAAAAATCAGTCTTGCTGGCATATCGCCACTCTCGCGTAAACGCCGTATAAGCCGCGCGGGTAGTAAAGTGACCGATATGGTACGAGCTATCCACAGTAGTAATATTAACCAGGTAAATTTGAATGGCGTCGGAATACCACTTTTTATTCCAAACAATTCTTCTTCTTCCGCCGTATTTTATTTCCAACATTTCTTTCTTTTTATTTTTAGAGTCAACGTCAAAAGAAGAACACGATGGGAATCGACGGCTCTTCAACTACCGTCAAATCAACGTCGTTACCGACATCAACGTCGAAATTGGCGAGAAAAGGAGCAATCAATGGCAGTGCAAAGGTCAGCAATTTTACTTCTTTATTTTATAAAATGTTAACTTTCTGGTTCGCTTGTCGGTTTTATGTTTTTGATGCGATTTTAAAATGTTTGTTTTTTTATTTAGGATCTAACGAAGAGTTTGCCAGAACTTCTACAACAGTTCAGTGTGAGTGGATTTGACGGTACTTCATCCGACAATCTTGACGGCAGTCAACCCTCATTAATAATGTCCACCGATAACGACGAAGCTTTAGAAGAGACGTGGACCGACGTTATCGACGAAAGTGAAAATATGACGCGACAAGAAAAAATCCAACAAGAAGCCATTTGGGAACTCCTCTCCACTGAACACAATTACGTCGGAAAAATACGAGTGATTTTAGAGGTTAGTTTCGTTCACTTCCGTGCACCACACAGAGAACCTTTCCTGGAAGAAAGAGCTAGATGTTTTTTCCCCTCGGAATTCTTTCTTTCGGTTAGAGACATTCGTAAGAAGTTGTTGACATTAGTTTCTAGAAGACAATTATGAAAATCTCCTCCTTAAACCATTCCCCATAAAAAACTTTAAAAAATAATTCATGTATTTTAAGAAATTATTTTTATAAAGAAACATCAATTGCTTGTTTTCCAGGGATATGGTAAAACTAATTACGTCATCCTTGAAAGTGTTAAATGGTTTTTTTATTGTACGGAAATGTCTTTGTAAAATATTTGCAAGAGGGGTTTGATACACCCAAAAGCATATTTTACTCTTGGTCTAAATGAGGCTTTACTGGTATTCTATATACACATTCATCTTTTTTTTTAATTTAGGTCTTTCAAAAGTGTCTATTCAGCCTTCAACGAGAACAATTTTTAAGGGACATTGATTCTGAGAAATTATTTGCTAACATCCAACAAGTATACGATACAAATTATTGTTTTTGGAATGAATATTTGAAACAAGTTGTAGAGGAAGCCAAGAAGACGAGAGAACCCATCAGACCTTCCCAGCTGCTTGATTCCTTTGCAAGAGTAAGTATTATCATGCAACAAACATCTTATTCTCCAAGAAAGCTGTGAAAACAACTTATGCAGTTTAGTATATTTTATTCAATGTGGATAGTTCTACGGACACTTTGCAGCTGTTAACTGACACTACGCAACTTCTTTTTCAGTTTGAAGATTTGTTCGACCCGTACATCAGATATTGTATGGAAGAGAGCAAATGTGTGAAATATTTGAAGCATCTGAAAGATTCTAACGAACATTTTGCAGAATATTTAACTTGGTGTGAAAATCAAAGTCAGTGTCATCGACTGAAATTAGCTGATCTCCTGGTCAAACCCATGCAACGTGTGACCAAGTATGCTTTGTTATTGAAAGCTGTGCTCACACGTACTATAGATACCGATGAAATTCTGTCACTTGAAAATATGGTAAGTTTTGACGTAAAAGTTCGGCTTCAATTTACTTATACATTGCGGCCACGTATGATTCGAATCCTTTGTTGACATTGAATAAACCTAACTTGTAAAATTATAAACAATTGTTGTTTTAATTGTCCATTTTGCCTTAACTATTGATTATAATCCATTTCAATGTTTCTTGTCATACCATACATTTTTCCATCACTCTTTTCATTCATGGCCACATTGTAAATGCTTTTATTTTCAATTTCTTTAGATTTCTCAAGTTGACCGTTTTGTCACCAAGATCAATACAACACTTCGATTACGTCATGAAGAACAAAAATTAGAAGCAGTTCTTAGTCGATTGGAAAATTATTGTCCTGTAGAAGCAACAGAAGAAGTTGATAAGGTAAATGTCCGTCCGTCTGTTTGTCCTTCATATTTGTGGTGTTCATCCGTCCATGGTTGTTTTGTCCATGATAGTAGATGAGGGATTATCAGCATAACTAGTGATTTTCAACTCACTCTCATTTTTTAGTAACCCTGTTTTTTAAATTTCTACTCTAATACTTTACTTTCGTGTACCCATGTACTGTATATACTTTTATCTTTGTAAAGGACACAAAACGAGAGCACATATTTTTATCTAATCCTTTTGTTTGATAGATCATGGCAGATTATTGCCACTTGAACCTTCGGCAGAAAGTACCAGGCCTTCCTGAAGAAGAACAACGTTGTATTCTGATGGACGGTTCCATGAAGATGATCGAGAAACAAGGACGATTAGATGTACAAGTTTTCCTCTTCACTGATGTTCTACTCATCACCAAGTCCAAACGAAACGGAGAGAAATTCCGTATTGTACGACAACCTTACCGCTTGAATAAAGTTGAGATTCATCCGTCTAAAGATTACAGTTCTTTTATTGTTATCTACCTCAACGAATATGGTGTTTTGGTTACCGCTTTCACTTTGCAGGTTGCAGCAAGTAGTGAATTAACCAAATGGATGCAAGCCATTGAAAAAGCTAAGGTATACACGAACCTACATTATAGTACAACAAACATGTTTCTTGTGGTGTAGTATTTTACTGACACTATGCTTATGTATTTTTGAAGGTGTTGAAATGTCTATATCACACATGTCCTTTGTTTATTTAGAAACGTTATAAAGATGCACGAACAGGTCACGGTTCAACGTTGGATTTCTTCGACGATGACTTACCAACTTCCACCATCTCTGTCCCATCTTCTTATACGCCCAATCTATCGCCCCTACCTGACAGGCGATCAATGAATGCTTCGATTGGTGACGAACATGGTTTATTACCATCCATCATCATCAAACATGAAAGTGAACTTCCATTACGAAGCTCCAGTAGTAGTAATTTCTCCAGTTCCATCAGATCACGTGATGAAGCCTTGGAAACACCTGAAGCTTCTGTCAAAAGATCAATGTCCGATCCGAAAACTTCCAATCATCCAAGATCACGTGACAAACGAAGTTCGAAACAACACAAATCACGTCCCATGTCCATGATCCAAACTTCGGACAGGGATGCTGTGACGTCATCATGGGTGTTTACCGGCGACAAACGGAACCGTTCGGGGTCCATACCAAGCGACATGTCGGACGATAGCCGTCGTTCTTCTGGTATCGGGGACAGTTTCCGTAGTATAAATTCTGACGGGGGTGCACCGATCAACCGGGATAGTATCAAAGGATCCGGTAGTTTCTCGGAAGTACATTCGGTACAACGTTTGAAAAAGCGCTTCGAGAATGGTGAATACCAAAGCGATAGTAGTAGTAGTCTTACTTCTAACGGACCACTCACTGATAACACACGACCTGTTTCCAGAAGTAATAGTAATAAGAAATCAAACCCAGACTTTATGGAACAACAACATACGATACACGAAGAAGAAGAACATGCGTACAAATCTCCTCTCAATAATGTCGTGTCCGTACACATTGACAGTGACAGTGATGATGATTTATTCCCTGGGGAGGGAGGGGATACTTCAAGGACCTTACAACATGACGACGAGGAAGGACCTTATCAAAATTTCACAACCTTAAATGACGCACTTCAAATCGTTAAATTAAACTCGTCTACCCAAACGGAAATAAACAATGTTTGTGAGAAATGTTGCGATATAAAAAAGACAACCTCTTCCGATACACTGACCGTTGACACTAAAGAACAATGGTCTTCGAATACGGATCTAGTTAGCCGCGTAGACATTGCTACTTTAACCGAGGAGAAATCTTGTAGTGATATCGGTGTACAATGTGAAGAGGTGAGACCTATAACAAGGACTATCAGTTCACAATGTGGTGATTTCATTCAATTGAGTGGAGCTTGTGATACTGAATCAGAAGTTGATCCATCACATAATCAATTTTTCTACACAGAAAACGAAAATGTAGACGGGGCCGGAGCTGGATTTTCGCCCTCTACAACGCCAATGATGGACGCCCTCACTCGTTCTATGCCGGAAAAAGCATTCATAGCCGCCCGTAATAACCGAAATCAACAACGTGGTATTTTGAAATCATTTTCAGACGCTAATATTCCTCTACTGAGGGAAAACCCCCAAACTGTTGATGTGAAATGTATACATAACCGTTCACAAAGTGACGAACCTAAAAAAATTGACGATTCATCATCATCGAATTCACCAAGGCATTCAGTTGAGGAAATGCCTGGTATGCGTGCCTTGATGACACTCTCCGAATCATTAGAATCGACTGTTAATAAACGCACTTCATCGGGTGGTAGCAAACAAGCCATGCTATCATCGAGTACACCAAATTCCCCTACGGAGGAGAGTGTTGAACAATCGAGTGTCCGGGCAACTACTCCCCCTTCACCGTCGTTGCGTAAACTTGCAATTATGAACAGTTCTCCTCTCACCACCAGGAAAATACCGAATGTGACGTCAGAAATACCCCAAGTGACGTTACCAGAGGAGAATGGAAATGAACACGAATCCATACATCGTTCTCAAAGTGAGATTACTACGTCATCACCCAAAATGGTGAAAAGTACGAGTGACACTATTAATAAACGTTACACGTGGCATGAATTTGATTCAAAGGCTTTATTACAAGGTATTCATAATACTAAATATGGACAAGAACAAAACGGTACCAAAATAGATCGTACTATTTCTCCGGTACCCGAAGAACCTAGAGGAATTGTTCGCACCTTTTCAAAATCAACTGAGCAACTGAGTTCGCCCAGAAAACAGAAAAGTTTCAAGAAATCCATTTTGAAAAAGTTTTCAGACTCACGAATTTTGGAGCGTGACGAAAGCGTGCTGACGTCAGCCTCTGACACAAGTACAGACAGTAAACAAATGAAGAAACAATTAGACAAAGAAAAGAAAGATGAGAAGAAACGTGCAAAGGTGCGTATCTAATTTCTCGCACACTTTGACTTTATTTCATAATCGTTTTAGTATACGGAGTGCCCGGGGTTTTTTTTAAAGTATCGTTAAAAAATATTTGCTAGAATTTGTCTTTAGAAGTGTTTTGAGTTTTAAAAACGAGCAACTTTTGACCCTAAAAACTAAAACAATGAGTTTTTAACTGAAAATTAGATTTGATCATAGAGGGGGGCATTTCTTTACCAGGACACTAAAATTTTCTGCCGATATTCTTTATAAAGCTGTCCGTTTACCCTGCTTTTAATTTTGTTATTTTAGATGGAGAAGAAATTGGAGAAGCAAGAGAAGAAGAAATATTCTAAACGAAGAAGCTCGTCACATTCTTCCTTAGCATCATCTGTATCGTCGATGTCATCAAATACAACACCAGCTATTGTCAATTCTTGAGGTATGTTATTGTTATGTTACCTTCTCTAGACAAACCTCCTGAAGATAGTGTTCTTACATTACCTTCTCTAGACAAACCTCCTGAAGATCGTATTTAACTTTGGCGTTTAACATTTTCTATACTTTCATATTTTTAAGTTCAAACTTCTTCTTTATTATAGAATAGAATTCATTTCGCTGGTCAATGTTTGGTGGTTACTCTTTGTTTGTATTTTTACGTAATTTTAAAAGCCCACATACAAATTTGTTATGGTGTAACACAACCGTTTTTTTTTAAACATATATTTTTATACTTTGAGAAGAAGTACGATTAAGGCTCTGTACACATTGTGAATATTAAATAAATTTTTTTGTTTGTTACTTTTGTAAGTTGTTTCAATGTATCCACGCGTACATATAAAAATTAATCTAGAAAAACTTTTGACGATGGCGTGCCATTGTTAGCATAAATGTTTAAATTTTTGTTTATTATATAACACAGAAAGCTTTGTTGTTTTGTAGCTTTAATAATGTATTATTATTGAATAGAGATAGACAGAGAATATTATAATCCATTAAAAAGATTGTAGAGCATTGTACAATTTGGTTGTCATAAAAAATAAAGTAGATTTAATACAAATCGACCGTTTGAACAAATTTCTCATTACATTTGCTTTCTATTGTTACTCTACTTCTCCGATATTAAAAGTTTAAGATTGCCAATTTGTATTGTGAACAACGAGTCGGTTTTTATTCGATTTTCGATAGTCTTCGATTTTGGCTCGATTAATATGATTTATGCATATTTCAAGGTTTTTATACTGATATTGTAGTTCAGTTTCCTTTGAAAAAGAAATGATATCATTTATAAAAGTTTCCCTCTCGTTTTTGTTTGTATTATTTTCGTTTCGATTTCGCTAGTTTCCAATTCCCTCCCTATACACATGTTTTCATACCTTTAAATATCTTTATGTGGTTTCATTTGCTAAACGGGAAAATTTTCATACTTCAAAAATTTGATTTCGCTATTGTTTGTAAACAAGAAAATGTTGATGCATCCAAATATTTGATTTGGATGGTTTGCTACTGTATTTAGAGATTTTATACATCTCAAAGTTTTTCTCAATAAATCCTCCATAAGGTGCTGTGAAATGTCTCCCAACACATATAATACGTTCTAAGCCCTTTTCAACCAACATCAGTTTTTTCATTATAAAATTGATTATAAGATAACATGGTAAAGGTTGCATAAAAGCACAATGCTTGAAAAATTTTGTAAAAATTTCATGAATTGATTAAATATTGTACAAGTTTCGAGTACACGGTTCAGAAACAGCGAGTTTTTTTGAGAGTCATCAACATACACGGTTTTCATAAAAAAAATTGACAAACTATAAGGCAATAATTATAGATTTCAACAACTTTTACTCGGTTGGTGTTTTCAGGTACCTATACACATATGGGGATTAACTTTGAGACGGTTTTCAGTCCAAATCGTTTGCGAGAGCTCTCCCAGGGGTCTTTTAGTACTACCCTTCCTAATGACCCATAGGTGGACCACACGAAATGAAAAATTAAAAGTTTTTAAATTCAAACAGAGATGTCTCCAGGGAATTGGAATAAGAGGAGAGGAATCCTCTATTCAGCCTATTGAAACGATGTCTACTACCTATTATTCTGAAACGCACGCA
>JAYRBV010041899.1:8013-18814 GCA_036023255.1 Mitrocomella polydiademata
ATGTATATTTTGTTTAGCCAGTAAGACGATGTTTTTCATTTCGAATTTAACGCATTTACCATTACATTTTCTTTCTGAATTTCATTTGGACCAAGTTTTTAGGGAACTCTCAAGAGAGATTACCTTAGTCACAAAGTCTAATCAACAGCTGTGGGAATCCAGGATTTTGAATTATTAAACTTGCTTTTTGGTAAAATTCGTTATAGAATGACACTAAATACAAAAATTAGACAAAAATGTTTTGTTGTCTCATCAATCGACCTCGAAGGTGAGCTGGTATACAAGAATGTTTTGTTATCTCATCAATCGACCTCGAAGGTGAGCTGATATAATAATTAGTCCGATTGAACAATCAAGGAATCAAGGCTGTAAAATATTCTAGGTTGGTGTTCTAAAACTGTCTCCACATTTCATCAATAAATGATTTTGACAGGACAGGCGCTTCCCTTTCAATAAAGAAAACTTTTCAAAATTGTTTGGCGCTGAATGTGCTCAAAGAAGAAATACGGAAAATATTGTTACAAGAAATGAGAAGGAAATCCAATGCAAATCTGAGCAAAGCCTTTTCGCACACAGGAAGCGCTTTTAAGAAAAATCATAACATGAGAATAAGCGCGTAAGGTAATCTTGAAATGATTTTTCAATGTGATACAAATTCAACACTATTGGCAAACTGTTTGTTTGCGTTTCCATAGGGATATTTTTCATTTCCCTTCTTTTAGTTTCATTCATTGAAAATTTGCTAACTATGCTAATTCAGACTGACGGCATAGTTCATCCTGTCCTTACGAAGTTTTAACTTTTGATTATGTCATACACCATATTGAAAATGACCGTTTATGATCTTGCCTGTAATGAAAATTCAGCTTTTTATCATGTACGGGAATTTTCTTGTCAGGATTTTTAAGTCATTGTGACGTCATTAGAGCCTTTTTTTACTACAGATTAGTAATAAATTTACGATGCACAAAGTTTTTTAGTAATAAATTTATTACTAATCTTTAGAAATCTTAAGTTTTCTTTGTTTCTATGTTGATAAAATACTTTTAAAACACTACATACAGTGTGACTGAGAAAGAATACTACCATTTCTTTGTTTTCTATTGTCTACAGTAGTATTTTTATTTTTATTTGGTCCTACTGTAGTGCGTCATTTTCATTTTGAATACCCCCAAATAACTTCTTTATATGACGTCACCATTGGTCCGTAAAATCGAAGCGCGCTAATAAGGTAAATCTATTGACGTGCCTGATTTCGAGGCAAGCTTCACAAGCAAAGCTAAGACAACAATCAAAAATCTTAAACTGACTGCGGGTAACCTAACTTTTATTTAATCAAGTTTATCAACACACGACACCATGTGTCAGACTCTGTCTTAACAAATTTTAATTAGCTACCATTATTAATTACCCGGTAATGATGTCATCACTGTTATGTGACATCACAGATTTTATAATTATCAATCACCTGCTTTTACCAACGATTTTATAACTCTAACAGCACTAAATGATGGAACAGAATATTATTGTGTAATTTGATCGACTACAGATAAGGATCATAGGATAGGAATTTCAATCAGGGATAGTGTATTGAGCAAATTCCTTCGACAGTTGTTGCCATTTTGATTTCTCTCTTGTTGCTAGCCAACAGTATTTCCATTCAGTAATTAATTGTTGATAGTTTTTTGAAAGCAGTATTTTAATACACATTTTTCAAATCATCAGCTTACACTAATTCATGGTACTTTACTTAAAAAATTACGAAATATCGTCGTGTCAAAATTGTATAGGTTGCTGGTGGTAAATTATTATTAAATCATTTAGTAGTATTCTGATTCGCAGATCTTGGGAAATACAGTTAAAAAAATTCTCTGTTTCGCAATGTTATGATGCGTATTAGATTAGTTTCTACGATGTATGAATCGGGGAAAAAACGGTATTAGATTAATTTCTACGATGTATGTGAATCGGGAAGTATGGGAAACAGGAATCTATATCCTTCCATTTTTTCTTAGTTTGAGTTTTGATGCGGTTGATAGTGATAGGTAGGACTATACTTTATTGTTTCCAAAATAAATAGACAATAAAGCTATATGGAGTATACAATAGTTTTGACATGTTTACAAATGATGTAGTGTTTCGGATATTGAACTCTATAACTAATTACATTTAATTATCTGGAACATCTCCATAATCTTACGTCATAATTAGTTTTTTCATGATTAGACACCTGATAAGCGATCTTTCCTATAAACACAATTGAACTTATTTCATCATTAATAAAATTGTAATTTGCAATTTGTAATAATTTACCACAACTTACAACAATCACAACTTACAACAATCCACATGAGCCTAGTGTCGATATTTCTTCAAGATTAAACTCTTAAGAATCGTATTGTTCTACAAGCAAGCAAAGAAACAACTAAAAAAAGTTATTCTTAAAAGAAATCCTCGAAGACTAGACTAGGGTGTTTAGAGTCCCGATGCTGTTACCTCACTTCGCTACAACTTGACATATATAAGTTATTACAATATTTTCAAATATTCACTACGCGTTGTTCTTGCTAACCATATTTCAGTGGGCCCAGATTAGATGGTATCCAAAAGAACAAAATAGAAGAACTTTTTTTATCTTTTTTGCTAAAAGGTGGTCTTTTTGATGAAGAGCTAATTCTAATTGCTAATTCGTTTCTTAGTTGTCACTTTGTTAATAGTGCGTTAATATCAATTTGTCTAGACACAAACCAGCTGTTACATTAAATCTGTTAAAATATAATAATAAGATAAAAATAAGATTTAATACCAAGGGACATGGGTTTATATTAAGAAAAATTGTTGTTAGTTATCTTCTTATCCTATCGATAATTCAAATTTATAATACTAAAGGTTCTTAGCCTCTTTAAAGTTTTTATTCATATAAAATCACAGAGTTGAGGTAAAAATACCAGAATCCTCATAAAACTTTAAGACTCACAGTTTTTTAGGTAGAGAAAGCAAGTTGATGAAAATTATACCCGCAGACCTCAACTTTCTAACTTTATCATGAAAACATAAAATGAAAATTGAGATCAGTATACATAAAGTGTTTTTTTATGATATAATATCCGTTAATAGTACACCAATATACATGTTTGACGTCATACCTATCCAAATTGTCTGTTGTATTTTATTTATTTTTTCCGACATTCATCATATACATTTTAATTTCGATATTCCGTTTTATTCACAACAACATTAGATAAATCAATATTGATAACGGCGGTTAGTACAGATTCTTATCAATCTTCGAAGGAATATGATCAACTTTTACTTTTGGTACTTTTTCTATAAAATTGAAGCGAATTTTGTTCACATTACATGACAAAAATATGTTGGACGACTGGTATTGAACGGCCTAAAAGTATACATAATCGCCTTTCCCATGTCTTCCATGTCCAGCTTTTGGTTGTAACAAAGTTTGATAATAAGTGAATTTTGTATTTACTCCATAATTTACATCATCCATTGCATATTATCGTGCATTTTGTTTGACGAAAATGGGTTGGACGCCACAATATATCTACTGCAATTGACCAATGACAAACTATCGATATCACAGGATGTTGGAACATATGTTTTATATATCCGCCATTAGTGTAGGAGTGATGGCAGCCATAAAAATATTGAAAAATGAGAAAATTGTATGGCCTTCTCGAATATAAGCACGCATACATAAATCTCTATTAAAGTTCAATTAGCACCCATATCTTTTTAGGCGCCCTTATTTTTATAAGCGCCCACCCTTTTAAAAGTGATTAAGCTTAATCATAAGCAAAAACATTTGGAAATACTCATATATATATACAACCTTTTCTTTCGAAGATCGTTTGTTTTGAAAGATGCCACATGTTAAAGATTGTTTTTGCATAGGCCAATAAAACCCAGAAATGCTCTTCAGAAAGTCTTTAAGCACCCCCTCTCCATTAAGCGCTAAGAGAACTAAACGACCCCGACTACTTAGAGTATGGTATTTGAATAGTTAGGAAATATCTCCGAAAACACCCATTGCATAAACTATTCTGATTGGATTGGTTAAAAACTGTATATTTACGATTCGAGAAAAAGAGTACGGTGTATATTTACATCCTGTCCAGCATATATATCCACTATGGCATACCTTACGGATACTGCATTAGTGTACCACGCCAGACACATGTCCTAGTTCACAACCTCTAGTGTACCACACCAGACACATGTCCTAGTTCACAACCTCTAGACATTATTTCCTTTCCAAATCTTTCAGTGCGCTACAAAAGTCTTCATTTTCTATATAAGGTAAATTAACAAAACATTCCAAACATTGAAACCAAAAGTAAATTGAAACTTTTGAAAATATGTTAAAAATTTAATAAACTCTGCAAATGTATGCAACCCTTAGTAACGCAGGTGACAGCACCATTTTGAAATATGATGGATGTCCCATGGATGCTAGGACGAACATTGTAACAACATCATTAAGCTGAAACAAGGTTGTCAACTTGAGTATTTGTGATAGGCCCGGAAACAGAATTACATTTTGCCGGATCCAAACAATATCCTATGGAATTATCAGAGCACATACATAACCATTGAATAATTAATACCTATTAGATAATTTAACCCAAACAAAGTACAATAAAGCCACAAAAGTGATGTGTTTATTCATTAGGATACGATGAAAAAATATATGTGGCTACAGTATAGTCAGCAGAGTAATCCTTAAATTGTACCTTGCATTGTTTGTCAGAGGAATATGTGTGGAATTTGCGGAAAATGCAAATTTTATGGAAATTGTGTTTAGTTTTCTAAAAGAAGTAAACAAAAAACTGTGGCCACACAGAAAGCCATTTCAAAACCATTATGTCGTCATGTCTACTTTTTGTTCAGACAAAAGGCACCAATTGAAGCTGATAATGCTCGGTGAAATTATAGCTGAAATAAAATGTACTAAGATATAAATTGACCGTCGACTTTGATGTTCAAACATGTTTAAGATTGTAGTTATAGTCATTCTAATGAATAAGTCTCGAATCAAAGATCCCATGCATGTCTAATGTGTATTGTTTAGACACCCCTCTAGAGACAGGTACCGCACACTCTAAACAACACTTTATAACAAAAGAAAGAAAAGCAAAAAGGCAACAAAATATTTTGTCAATTTTGTCATTGTTTACAAATCACGATTTAAGATTAGCCGTTTGAGATATGTAAACAGTAGTTGAAACGAAATTACGGGATATTTGAAGAGTTAATCGTATTTCAGAATGGACTAGTATACATTGGGGTAAGATCCTGTGCAAATTGCACCAATTATAAAGCTGATAAAAGTACTGAATGCGGATGAGTTTGAATCAACTGTATGTAACAAAGAAAATGCTTTGTTTCAGTATAAAATCATCGTTGACTTTGATGTTTAAACATCATGTTTACGATTGTATCATACTATTTCTGTTCATTGTGCTTAATTGTATAGTATTTTGTAAGCTGGTTAAAGGAAACAAATAGCCACTCAATGGTAAACAAAACAAAAGTATTTCATGGATTTATCCTTGTTGACAAATGTCGAGTTTAAGATTTACACGAACAAATCCCTTACCTACCGCTTGGGATAGTTCAGATTATGGGCGGGATATACCAATCTCAGATTTCTTTATATTAGTTTGGTAGGTCATATAAAGACAATAAATAAAAAGCATTTATTAGTAAGTTTCCTCTTTGGTTCAGGTATTTCAAAAAGTGAAAATCTTCCTTTCGTTTAATGATAAGGAGCCTTAAATTGATCTTCCAAGAAAAACCTTTAGTTTATCGAAAGTGATTTCTCAACTATCGCAACTTGAAAATGCAATTAATACTATTTCTATCGAGTAGAGTCTAGCAAGTCTCCATAGTAACAGCTAGATTCCATTAAAAACGCAGACTTCCAAAACAAGTGAAACCGATCAACGTAAACCACACGGACCGATTATTGGAAACATGAAAACGACCAAAAGTATCCAACTAATTATAGAATGGTTACATAAACAATACTTTAGGTACAGTACAGTAAATTTGTCAACAAATAGGTGCTAATTATAGCTTTTGCACTAGTTTCACGCAACACTACCATAGTTACACCACTGTACTACCATAGTTACAACCAAAATGATAGAAAGCTGACAATTAACGAGAGAAGTAAACAAGCCAGGCCACAGTCGGTTTGTATCGATGTAGACCATAATTCTTATGATATGAGTAATGCAGTTAGAATAAGGAAGCAGTTTAGGTGATATGATATAATTGTTGGGTCGCTTTATTTAAAACTTTTGGTCCTTTTCAATGCCAGTTTAGTTTGTGATTATTTCTGAAATAATAAAATGATATGTTTCAAATTTTTTTTATAAATTAATTGTTAGATTGTATTAGTATTTGTTTGTTTGTTGCTTGTTCAAAAGGTGATTATTACCATTATATTTTGCCAGTAATTAAATATGTATTCCAAATTACTGGATTTTCTTTAAATTATTAGAATGTATTGGTGTTTGATAAGTTTATTGTTTGTGTAAATGATTGTTTACCGTTTGAAAGAAGCGAGATAAGAGCACTGGAATGCTGGTAAAACTAGTCGTTGAGACTCAAAGGTTTCAAGGATATACTAAATTCTTGTTGCCAAATAATGTTCGTATAGACTCAAAACATGAAAAATAATCCTTGAGGCGCCATCATTTGGGTGCTACTTTATTTAAATATTATAAATGAAGAAACCAATTTATTTCAAATGTAATGTAATTTATATATGACAGGTATTCAATGGGTCGTAATTCAAAATATTACTTCATACATTTATTATGCGTTGAGTCTGTGAGAGGGAGAGAGAACATTATGCTATTTTGCTTTTCATTAATTTAATTATTTCTGTCAAACAGTTTCTTGAACGTCAGTGAATTTGAGAGTTTTTGAAGATTTTCAGGAAATCTTAAAAAAACAATTTCTATGTTGGAAGTTAAATACAAGTATCCGGATGAATTTGTTTTATTTATAAACATATTAGCAGCATATTCAGCATTCTACGATGCGTAGGATTGCCTCTTCTTTGCATCATTCCTGCTCAATTACATAGTCACAACGTTCAAATGACATTGGAATGATATCCCACATGATATAAAACATGTACGCTATATATTGAAGCTATTTTGATCTCTGAAAAGATGGAAATTGATCTAGGTGAATTAAAGTTAGTTTTTTAATCTGTACAAAGATACCTACCAGCCCAACTGGCAATTTTGAGTTTATCCAAAACGGAACGCAATAAATTGTTACTCAATTTCGATTTCCATTTCCTTCCTTTGTTGTAAAAAGCTTAGATAATATTCTGCTGCTATTTTTACTTATATCCTATATACTTATTTTTGGTTTGTTTGTTTTTGGTGTTTCCTATTCCACATTCCGTGGGGCGAGGTGGAGGTTGAACCCATGTACTCAGTCAGTCCCCTTGCACCTGCAACTAAAGCTTAATCGAGGATTGCAGGAAAATAGTTGAGTAGTGTGCTTCAAATTGTATTGAAAGTCCGAACTGGTTTTGTTCGAATCTGTGGTTTTAACTATTACTAGTACTTATGCACAACAATCGGATTACAATCAGTGCAGATCCAAAGGTGTATTAAACAGACTCTTAAAAACAAAACCTTGTTTTACTATTGTTGAAAAAAAACGTTTAAGATAAGCAACAAAAAAAAGTGTAAAATACCGCGACTATCTTCAGCCAAGTGTGAATTTAACTGCCATACTATAATTTTAATTAAAAATGAAGTTGCAGGAAATTTATGATCATTTTGATTGAACGTTGTGGTTTCTATTGTATTGTTTTTGGACCTAGTTTTGGACCCTTTTCCAACGTCAATTATATTTACTCAGGTGCTAAAATAATAATTGAAAATTGAATAGTGTAATCAATGTTTTACGTGGCTGGTCTAGTCCGTTTGAAGCACTACGAAAAGAGATTAACATAATTATTATCAAGGATAAAACTAACAAAGAGGTCAAGAGAGATATTTATTTATTAAATAGAAGGGATATAAAACGTTTAGGTTTTGATGGTTCAGGAAATAGCTTTAGGATTTCTTTTTAAATCTTACTAAATGAGTTTCATATTTCTAACGCCAGATTGTTCCAAAGGTATTAGAATAGTTTTTATCTTATCACTGATGGAGCTAAGAGGAATGTCAATTTACTAAATGCAAGTCGGTGAAGTTAAATACAATGTTTCTGTGGAAGCAGTATCTTCAGTTTCCTTGCTACGTTACCTAGCTTACCAGCAGCTAGTCTTTATTAAAATTCATTTAGCTTTGTCCCTGTATCAGAAGACTTGCTTCATGCTAACATGCACGATTATTATTGTATTCTCCCTGACGCAATTGTACTGTAAATGTATGACGTCTTCCTTTGAAGCCTTTTTGATTTTCAGGGTTGGCGTTTTTTACGCTAAAAATTGAGAACGCCAAACGGTGCGCGAAGCCGGACAAAGCGCCGCCCGTCCCCCAAGTAGTGCGCCATTAAAATATTTCAACAGAAATAATTGGGAATCTAATTTTAAATTATGTAATCGTCAATTTGTCGTTGATTAACCCTTTTCATGTTTCAAAACTAAGCAATTTTGTTTGAGGAGGAAATAGCTATAGTTGGTTTAAATAAGACCTGTTTCTGCTAATTAGCGTGATAGGTTTATTATCGTCAAGTCAGTGTGACAATTAAACTGATAAGGTCTTCTCGCGATTATATGTTACATAAACCACAGTTATAGACAGGTTTATAAAACACAATAAATTAACACTTCCTGATGGCGAGGAAGTCTCCAAGCTTTCCGAATTGGTAACTTATCAGAAGACTGGTCTGGTGTGCAAAACACCAGTGGCTACATTATATATCCCAGTAATTAAATAAAAATTCCAATATCTTTCCGGACAACCCCCTGAATTCCTGTGCATCTTGGCATAACGTACACGTGTGACGAATGAAAGTAAAGGAATTTTTGATGATATTACGCCTTGTATTAAAAGAATGTAAATATCATTTCATCTGAGAATCTAACGAAAGTTGTTTTCGTTTACCGCTTAGAATTATAGTAAGGCAATTGTTGGCTGTTAGTTATATGATTCATAACGAACTGAGAACTGAGGTAACAAGGACAAGAACACTGATAAAACTGGGACTCAATATTCATCCGATAGAAAAAATAAGATCTAATATTAATCAATCAAACGTTCCAACAATCTACGTTGAAAGTTTTGTTTTGACCTCAATAGGCACCAGAATCTAATGATTGATTTGTGTCCAATCAGCATCAGGATTACTAGTAAAGACATTATTGGCTGTTAGTTGGTTTATTTTCCTCTGAGTTGGTGGTTATCATAACGCTGTAACAAAAGATGGGAGAATTGAGGTAACGGCATCAGAATGATAACTGATAAGACTAGTTCGAAACTCTGAGTATCTTGTATCTCAGCTATACAAAAATCTAGATAGAGAAAAATATTAAAGACAGATACCCAACGATGCACGTTTAAAATTTGTGTTTTTATTTCAAAAGGTAATTGATAAAGTTTCAGATCCTCTTTGTCATTCTACAAGCGCGTAGGATTGGAATAATTGGGAGGAACAGATTCCGCACAAGAGTGGAGGCGTATATTTCGAGGCGTACTCTAAACTTAATTCATCATCTACGGTGGACAGTAGTAATGACCATAAACGATCATTGTAAAAACGATACCACTCTTCATCGGAGTGTTCTTGTCTACGAAGCGTGTTCACGTTTTTAATCGTTATTGGCCTGTCATAAATACGTAGAGGGTCATTAAGGCTTATTTTTAATTCAACTTTCAACCACAATGATTGCATTATACAACAAACAACATGTGATTTTTGGCTCAGAAGTTTCTAAAGAAACATTGAGGTCAGCAATAGACTTTACGGTAATCAGGGCCATTTTTTACCATCTCTTTACGAGTCTATAAAAACGCGGCTCAAAAATGATAACATAAAAAAATCACAAATTTATGTTTAAGAAAAAAAATTATCAACACATTGTTACTGTCACATTTACTATCATAGAATAAAGCGCCTTTAACATAAATTAAATGATTTTTCATGTTATTAATCTTGAGCCGCTTTTTCGAACAAACGAAACCTTTTGTTCTGGAAGTAATACAACATTGGGGAAGGTCGTCGTGAAATGTATTTGCGTCTATTTCTAGCAATCAAAAAAAACATTCATAGTGAGTTTTGGCATTCAAATCTGTAGTATAATTATACTGCTTAAAGACTGTGAAGTGAAATGTTCCTGTCCTGGTCATTCATCACGCAAAGATAGTGAATTAATCTACTGTCCTGGTCATTCATCACGCAAAGATAGTCTACTGTTTCTTCTTTCTTTCATTAAAGGAAAAAGTCAACACTTTTTTTTAATTTGTTTATTCCAAGGACAATAATACTCATTGTCTTAAGTTTTTGGGAAGGAAGTAGGTAAACTATTTTGGTTTTTATATTAAGTGTGCGTTTTTCCGCAGAGACATCCCATAAGAAAAACGTAGTTAAGTGGGAATTATTTCATGTTAAATGTTTCCCAAACAATAGAATATTGTTTCTAGTTTTGGTCTCGTAAAGTGCTATTAATTCTGTTTTGATCAAATTACTGCCATGCTTTTCTACTTGTCTACCCCAAATCAAGTGTGCAAAAATAGCCATATGGCAAAATACGGTAACAGCATAACAACAACACACAGAAACCATCAAACTGTTTTTCAAAGTT
>JAYRBV010042010.1:0-18809 GCA_036023255.1 Mitrocomella polydiademata
ATTTCTGCAAGTAGTGATTGTTAATAGCTATTATCTCAGTTTCTCTACAAAATAGCTTCTTTCGTGCAAAGCTCTCAGTACAAATAAACGCAGTATTAAAGCTACTTTACTTGGTATCTAAGTAGAACTTCATTATCCAACACAACATTGGTTGACCAGATAAAGCTTGCTCCTGCTCCACTGAATTTTTCAATGAAGTTCATGTAGGATTTTTTGTTGTTTACGCCGATTTCACCTTCTGAATATAGCGTAGCTTGAGGCCATGAAATGGAGTCAAACTCTGGATTCATCCAGTTACTTGGTGTTTCCCAATGAGCGGCATAAGCATTTTCACCATTGTCTGTACCTTCTGTTATACAAGTGTCAGACAAGCGTTTACCATCAATTTCACTTAAACAAGATAAATCATAGATAGGAGCGGTGTAAAACGTTTGGGCTTGCCATTCTGAACTTGTCACTGTTCCATCACTAAAACTTGCGATAAAACCGCCATCGCCTGCATGATATGCCCTTCCGCGATTGTTTTCTGTACCTAAGCCTAAGTTTTCTTCCCAATCAATGACTTTTACAGCAATCGTATAAGGTTTGTTAACCTTGAATTTAACGATACTTGAATTGAATGGCGTGAACGGTACAGTGTCTACTGCTACAAATTGACCATTAATATATAGCTCGAAGTAATTGTCAGCAAAAAAATACCCGGTGATCTCTTCTCCATCAGCATCAATAACAGCGACAGGCACTGAATCTTCATTTACATCTGCAATGCTTTGAGGAGTGATGTTGGCACATTCTTCATATAAATCGACCGCTTTTGTTGCTGTAGTAAAGTGATTTTTAGCAGGTACAGTCCAAACTTTTCCGCCGGCATCAATAATTTCACCGATACCAGCAGTACGACTTCTTCCATTGGCACACTCAAAAAGGTTAGCTTCTACTGTCTTTGCAAGACCTTGGGTAATGCTGGCTGAGCCTTTGTAATCACCAATACTACCGCTAATCGTTAGCTCTGGTGATGGAGAGCAACCTGCTAATAATAAGGCAATAGATGAAAAGGTAATAACTTGCTTGTTTATGGTAATCATTTTGGCATCTCTTAATAGTAGTGTCTTAGGTGACATGGTTCTAACTGAGTGACAACCCGCTTCATTTGACGCACACTCTACAACATACCTTTCTCAAGTTTACCCATTCTCTATAACAAGCGCTATGCCTCGTTAATCCACCAGGCATAACGGCAACAGGGATAAGTAACTGAGCCAAACCTCGCTGATTATACAAAAGTTGAATAAAGCTTTATCTTTATGCACGAAGCCCTGCAATTTTAATGATAATTACTTCACTTTATAAATATGAATGATTATCATTAGTGTGTTTATTTATCGAGATGACTCACTTTGAAATACAAACTACGGCTTTCAGCGACGACGATCACCTTACTCAGCGCTCTGATCTTGTTACCCAGTATTTTTGGGTTTTATAATGTAGTAGAAACACTAGAAAGCAAACAACAACAGCAATCATTACAAAACCGAGCAGAGAATCAACTGCAAAAAATAGAGTCAGCCTTTTTAGAAATAATCGCTCTGTTACGCTCCGTAAGAAGTTTAATCGAATTAAACCCTCATCTAACACAAGAAGAGTTCAATCGTTTTATTCATTCTCACCCTCTCTCTGACTACGGTATTACAGCTTACGAATGGGTCCCCAAAATCCCTTTCTCTAAACTAGCTTTATGGGAAAAAAGCATTAGAAGCAGCGGCCAATTTGATTTTCAGGTTAATTTTAAACCCAATAGACAAGATGCAAATATTCCAGATGTGTTTCCAATATTATATCGTTCTTCTAGCCGATTAGGGGGAGAAAATATTGGTGATAATTTAGCACAGCATCCACAATTCTCTCCCTTAATAATACAGGCCACCCAGCTGGGTAGCACAACACTAAGTATCTCGAACACGCTCAAGGCCAATAATTACTTAGCCACACCAGCGGCCAATAAACAATCCCGCTTTATGTTAGCTGCGTATAAGAACAACCAATTAGATTACAATCATTTGTTAGGCATTGTCAGCGTAGCCATTGATTTAGAAGAAACTATTAACATATTACTGGGCAGTAGCCTCAATGACTTGGGCCTGTGCTTAGTCGTCAGAAATCAACAATTATCACCTGACATGAATAATACTTTGTACCACTCCAACGGGAAAAACATCCAACAAAAATGCCAAATCGATGAAGACTCGACATCGTCTCAACTACTGTATAATTTGGCGGGACAACCGCTGATTTTTGATTTTTACAATCTACGCTCTACTAAAAATGCCAGTCAGTTCACCACCTCTCAACTGGCGCTTTTTTCAATGTTTATAGCGCTCATTCTAGGTCTAAGTTACATCTATAGCTCTCGACGCTATTCCTTGAGAATTGAAAAATTAATCACTCTTGAGCAACACCGTTTAAGAGATATGACGAATGACTATGCCAAACTCTTCACGCTTTCAGTAGATGGTATTTATAAAGCAACCTTGAACGGAAAACTAATAAAGGCAAACCCCGCTTTTGCACACGCTTTTGGCTATACAACTGATTCAGACATTTGCCAGCACATCGAACATATCAATCAACGCCTGTATCAAATACCTGACGAATTCGATATCTTTATTGATAAACTCCTACAAGACGGCCAAGTTATTAATTTTGAATGGAAAGCAAACTCCCGCCTGCAAGAAACGGTATGGTTAACCGAAAATGCCTATTTAATTCTAGACAGTCATGGCAACCCCAGCCATTACGAGGGATTTATCAGCGTCATTTCTGAAAGGAAGAATGCTGAGATACAACTCATACATCAAGCACAACACGACCCGCTAACCAGCTTATTAAACAGAACCGCTTTTGTCGATGTCATCGAACAGCACATCCGTCAGTGCAGTCTTAATAATTGCGCGGTTTTCTTTATCGATATAGACCGATTTAAAACAATTAATGATAGCTTTGGTCATGCCACTGGAGACAAATTACTCATTCAAGTTGCCAATCGACTGACGGCAGCATTTCATACCGACTGTATTGCCCGGTTTGGCGGTGATGAGTTTGCAGTATTCTGTACTGATATTTATCACAAATCTGATTTAGAGCAACAAGCTCAATTAATATTAGACTCGATCGACAGGGCTTTTTACAGAGGCCACTCAACCTTTAACATTACGGCAAGCGTCGGTGCTAGCTTGCTAACCGCAAGCTGTCAGAGCAGTAGTGAAGCACTGCACCAAGCAGACCTCGCTATGTACCAAGTAAAGCAAAATGGCCGTGCTAACAAAGCAATTTATGACACAAGGTTAAGCTTACATATTCAGCGCCGACTCTCCGTTGAAGTCGCATTAAAAGATGCGCTAAGAAACCAAGAATTCCACTTACACTATCAGCCTATAATAAACCTGAAAAACGAGAAGATTCAAGGTTTTGAGGCACTTTTACGCTGGTCAAACCCAACATTAGGGCAAGTCACTCCAGACGAATTCATTCCAATTTTAGAAGAGTTAAACCTTATTTCCCCAGTAGGGGATTGGGTGATGTACAAAGCGATCAGAGAGTTAAAAAAATTCATTGAGCAATCATTTGATCAGCATATTTTTATGAATATTAATGTCTCACCTAAACAATTTATCAATACTGATATTGCCCAGCGAATCACTGACTTATTAAACGAGTTCCAGCTACAGGGGGAAAACCTGCATATAGAAATCACGGAAACGCAAATATACAGTGACGAAACACAACTGATCGCCCAATTACAAACGATTAAAGATGCCCAAGTCGGCATTTATATTGATGACTTTGGGACTGGCCAAAGCTCTCTCGGCCGATTAGTTAACTATCCACTAAACGGAATCAAACTTGACCGCTCGTTTGTCAAAGACCTTCAACTTCACAGCAACAATGCAATTGTGCTCAAGGCGGCCATCCACATGGCTGATTTATTGGGACTATCTGTGACTGCTGAGGGTATTGAAGAGCAATACCAAGCCGATTTTTTCAATTCTCTCGGCTGCGAATACGCCCAAGGCTATTTGTTTTACCACCCTATTCCCGCCGCTGCCGCCACGGAACTTATCTGCCAATCACCTCATTATGTCGCATAACCAACCAAGGTATCAGCTTCTCATGTCATTAACCATTAACGGCTCCGTTATCTATACAATGTTAGAATCTATTTTTAATGCACCTAACAACATTCGCCACAAGCACACAATACTATCGATTGTCGCACTAACCTTATGTAGCTCTTCCTTGGCCACCGCCGCAGAAGTTAACATTTATTCAGCACGCCAGCCCTTTTTGATCCAACCTATTCTCGATGACTTTACCGAACAGACCCAAATTGAAACGAATATTGTTTATGCGCAACGCGGCTTAGTTAAAAGGATGATCAAAGAGGGAAATAGGTCAGCAGCCGATATTGTCTTAACATCAGATGTTGCGCCGTTGTATCAATTATCAAAGCTTAATCTCACACAAGCCATTCATAATTTAACACTTGAAAAAAATATACCTGAAAAATTCCGCGACCCTAAAGGACATTGGTTTGGCTTAACCACAAGGGCCAGAATTATTTACGCCGCTAAAGATCGGGTTGATCTATCCCAACTAAAAAACTACGAGGATCTCATGTCGACACGCTGGAAAGGACGCATCTGCTCCCGATCAGCCAAGCATAATTACATGCTATCTTTCATCAGCGCTATACTTTTAGCGCAAGGGGAAGAATTTACTTTAAAGTGGCTGACCAAAGTCAGAGAGAACTTAGCACGCAAGCCACAAGGTAATGACCGCGCCCAAGTTAAAGCCATTAAGGAAGGCGTTTGTGACATTGCCTTAGTCAACACCTACTATTTTGGCAAGATGCTGACTAATAAACGAAAACCCGAACAAATAGAGTGGGCCAATGCGGTTAACTTGATTTTCCCCAATCAAAACAACCGGGGAAGCCATTTAAATATCAGCGGTATTGCACTGGCGCGCAACGCACCAAATACAGAATCAGCTATTAAGTTAATGGAGTATTTAAGCAGTGATAGGGCACAGTTTTTGTACGCACAAAAAAACTACGAATTCCCCGTTAGAGAAGGTACTAGAACCTCTACTTTCCTAGAAGAGTATATGCCCACATTTAAGCAGGATCATATTCCCTTAATTGAATTGGCAAAACAACACAGTAAAGTTTTAGCGCTGATAGAGCAAAGTAAATTTGATCAGTAGCCGGTGTAATAGAACGTTATGGCTGTACAACGCCATAACGTATTGCTAAATGTACCAGTTCCGAATTATTACTAAGGGATAATTTCCGTAAGATATTGGCGCGATGAGCGTGAATCGTTTTATGTGAAAGACACATGTTATCGGCGATTTCAGCAGCTTTACGACCATCAGCTAGTAAAGAAAATATTTGAATCTCACGCTTTGTTAAGATATTAAGCGGGCTTTGAGTTTCCTCTCCATCTAACTGTGCTTTCACTGTTGGCGAAAGATATTGCTGCCCTTTACATATCGTATTAACCGCCGCGATAAGCTCTTCTGCTGGCCCTCTTTTTGTCAAAAAGCCTTTCGCACCTGCTTTAATCACAGTACTGGGAAACGGCGCTGAATCATAGCCCGACAGCACCAGTATTTTGGCATCTTTATCAAAAGCCAAGATACGTCTAATTGCTTCTATCCCGCCATGTGTACTATCGTCAGTGCCACTATCCGATGGCAAGGATAAATCCATTACCACAATATCAGGCTGGCTTTCCCGATAAAACTCATAGGCTTCTTTTCCCGACTCAGCTTCATTGACAACACTAACGTCAGTTTGAGAATTCAAGATACTTTTGAATCCAGCCCGAACCACTTCATGATCATCTACTAATAAAACCTTAATTGCCATCTTGGTTACTACCCTTTTAATACGGTTATTAAGGAATACACAAAAACTCCACTAAATGCCCACTGATAAACAAGTGGAAACACAACGACACTCTTTCTTTCCAGTTTTGGCACGCTCCCTGTCACTCTTTTAGTTAAGAGTACAAGCAACATACATTTATCTTAAGCCTCTTCTAAAGCCCTAAGCGCCTTTGTAGGTATCACTTGTATTCACTTCAATACAGTATTCTGAAGCTTGTTCTAACGTTTCGCAATTGGCGGGATACGCAACCAGCTCATCGCTGTAACCCATTAATTTAATACCTTCACGCTCACAGTGCTGCAATACTTTTTCCATCGCTTTGATGATTGCTAACTGCCTGTCTGAAAAGGCAATTTCTTTATCAACATCTACACGCTTTTTACTGGTTACTTGTTGTAGAACATAATCGTCTTCATCTAATAACTGAAGTGTTTTTTCAGTTAATTTTTCATTGATTAATACCGACTTTGCCTCAGAGAAAACATCTAAACTATAACAATTAACAATATCTTCAGGCTGACTATCCATCAGTATCTGTTTAATATCTTGGTATGTCACACTATTTACTAGATCGTATTCCATTGATACACCCAATTAGCTCATTTTTTTCTTCGAATACTTAAACTATTTATTATTATTTTGTGCCCTTTACACGATGACATATCCAGTAATACATATATCCTTTGTTCATGTATCTTAAACAGGCCATAGCTCCTTAGATCGGTAGAGAAGACGCACAACCGATTATTTACCCTCAAGTGCTCGATCCAACTGGCTCTTCACCTCATTGAATTTGGCATCCTGCTGAGAAATTACCAACTCTAAGCGGTGAATCTGTCTCATGCTGTTCTTCTCTTGCTCAAATAAGGTTTGTTGGAGCTGTTGGCATTCGCTTTCTTTTTTAGCGAGCGACGTATTTAAATCTTCAACTAGCTTCTCGTTCACTTTAAGGTTTATTTTTGCTTGAAACAAGTCATCTGATTGATTATTGGATGATAATTGAGAGGAATCTGCGTTTTTTAATAAGATGTCTTGCTGTTTAATTTGCCGGTTGAGCTCATTATTATCTGAACTACAACGAATTAAATCCGACTCCAAAGAATTCACGGTACTAGCTAGGTTATTTTTTTCAATACTAAGCTGCTCATTGGCCTCAAGCAGTCGGTTATTTTGTTGCTGTTGTAATAAAAGCGCCTGCTGCAGTTCACTGACCTGTACACTGTCTATTTGTTTTTTATCTGTGAGCTCTCGTTCTAATATTTGTCGCTGCTGCTCAAACGAAGCCTGTGAATAAACGAGGGCTTGATCCCATAATTTTGACGCAGCAGTGATGACAGGGTCGGGTAAACTGGGATGCTCAGCTTGCCTATTTAGGCGATCAGACAAACCTTGCCACCAACTGTTGAGGGCGTGGTTTATCGTGGTAATACTTCCCGTTCCAATCAAATCTCGCACTGCTTGCTGGGTCGGCCGCTGCCCTTGGGACAGTAGCTTATCTGCCGCTTGATGAACTTTTTCAGACGTATCTGATATTTTTGGCATATTTAATAGTTTTAACCTGAATATCAATAAAAAGTTAACATGACCAAACAGATATAAGCTTTCCAAGCATTCAATTTAGTCCGATATTATTAAAATAAATATATAATCGAGCGAATAACATTTGCCGATCAATTATTAGATCGGCAGTTCGATGAAAAAATTTAGATATCTATTTCAATATGTTAGCATTTATTTAAAGCATTACCATTAATATAATGCTTTATTCTAAAAACGCTTTCTATGCGGAGTGTTTATCGAATCATTTTTTTGACGAAGACCACTACAAACAATGCAATAGTAAAACTGCCAATGAGCGCTTCACTGGATGCTAAAAATCGACTAAAACCAATAGGAGCGATATCCCCGTAACCCAATGTAGTAAAAGTGACCACACTAAAATAAAGGGTATCAAAAAAGCAGAATAAGTTTTGCTGCCAACTATAATCCAAACTCAAAGCAATAAGATTGCCGCCGTAGCTTAAACCTGATAATGCATAAAAACATGCATACATAAAAATAATAAGTAGAGTGAAGCCGATTATTCTTAAAGGCTCTTCGCCATAACCACAAAATAAATCAACAATTTTTGATAAAAAACGGCGACCAGATAATAGCGGTAGCTGCTTCCTTCTTGCAACCATCTCACAGCGAAAAAAATGCCCAGAGATATCAAATAAACCTTCTGCCTCTGTAACTTTACGCAAATGGCGATAAATCTCTTCTGCTTGCTGAAATAAGTCTTCTCTTTCTTTTGGGTCTTTCACCAGCTTTGCTTTTTTGAGCTGGATAACTTCATCACCCCAGTTAACATGTTCTAGGCGAGCATGTTCAAAATTGGCCCCTAACAAATTACAATTTTCAAGATTAGCGCAATGTAAATTAGCATACTTAAAATTTGCTTTCATGAGGGAGCAGCCCGAAAAATCCACCATAAAACAATGCGCAGATTGCATATCAGAACGATAAAAATCAGAGTTTCTAAATCGATAGCAAGATCTAGAGTTACGATGGACCAAGTTAATATTTCGAAGATTCTTATGGGCTAATTTGAACCCCTGCATTTCATTACCTGTGCGTGCACGTTTTTCCAGTTCCGTGACCAAATCTGGAAAATTAAGCTGATCGCCTTCACGCCAAACTTGATCATTATCTTGAGAAAATTCATCATATTTTAAATCTAACACGATTAGTAAACCCTCAATTATTATCTAAGAGTGCCTGAGTCCCATCATTAACTCTTTGTCATTTATAAACCCTAACTCCTTTATTTATTCGTCTATAATCTATTTAAAGCATAGACAGCATTTTGTATTTACCCAAATTAAATTGCACAATTAAACGCTGCTTTATAGCAACATCATGCTTGTAAAATTTAAATCTATGTTATCAATCTTCACTATTTTCTTCGATGCTTAATTTTAATTCGTTGACGATACCTTGCGCCGCAGCTGAAAGCGCCGCTCGCTTACGGGTAATAATACCAACTTTTCTTGCGATGGTAGGGTTAACTAAAGGACGACACACCGCGCCTAACTCTTCCATCTGTCCACTGCATAACGTCGGTATAATACCAACCCCCAACCCTGTTGCAGCCATACGCCCAATGGTGGCCAATTGATGTGCCTCATAAGCAGGCGACAAACCTAAACCTTCTGGCTGCAATTCCCTTTCAATTTGCATACGAATATTTGAGGGGCGCTGCAATGCGATCACTTCACCACTTATCAACTGCGCCCAAGATATACTCTGCTGATCAACCCATGGGTGATCGGGAGCAAGCGTCGCGATAAAATTATCAGTAAACAGAGGAGAAAATAATAAATCTTCAGCGTCCCCTGGGTCAAAGCTAATACCGACCTCAACTCGACCACTGCGCACCATCTCGACAACATCTTCGGCGATCACGTCATGAATCGCAATATTTATATCAGGGTGCTTTTTTCTGAACCGAGACAGCGCTATCGGCAGTTGATTGCCTGCAAATGAAGGCATACAAGAAATAGAAATCTTACCTCGATACAAAGAAAATCGTCCTTGAACCTCTTCAAATGCATCGTCCCAATCGGTGAGCAAGCGCATTGCCGTGCGATAAAAATCCTCGCCTTCTGGTGTCAATCGCAGCGCTCGCGTGGTTCGAACCAGCAGTCGCCCACCCAACGAGTCCTCTAAATTTTTGATCGCTATACTCAACGCTGGCTGTGATAAATGCACTTGCTCACACGCTTCGGTAAAACTTCTCGTTTTTGCAACTGCAACAAAAGCACGCAATTGCTTCACTGTAAAATGTGTCTTCACTTTTTAAGACCTTTACTTCATTATTTACTAAAAAAAAATAACCTACCAATTATACTCTTGCCCTATCCGATTAAAGCCAATGTATTTCATTCACTGCCCCCAAGCCTACTGAAGACGAGAAGTCATACCAACACCTCTATTTTAAATATAATCAGATCTCTTTCAATTTTTGTACATACTCTCCCCATAAAATAAGGGAGGTGTCAGTTTATACTCGGCAGCTCGCGCAATTAGATGAGAAATAACACCAAAACACTTTACCTTACTCCTCCAGCCCTTCTTCTCATCAACTTAAGTTAAGGAACGTATATACTCTTTAACTTTAATCAAAAAAAACAGCGTCCTATTAAGCAACAAAACGTGAACGACTCATAACTAAAGTTTAGAACAGCTGTTTAACTTAGAATAAATATTGCCTTGGTTTGTATTTCTGCGCCTACAATATGCGAAAAAGATCTAAATACAACCCATTTATAAAATAAATTAATTTAATAAATAGGCATATTTTTTTTATTTGATAAATATAATGTATTACCGCACACTGCAATAAATTCACTCAAGACATGGAGGGCGTTCAATGTCGGGTTTTAATAAAGTAGTTTCTAGTTACGAAGAAGCGATGTCGGGCCTAGAAGATGGTATGACGGTTATAGCGGGCGGCTTTGGTTTGTGTGGCATCCCTGAAAATCTCATTAAAGAAATAAAATCGAAAGGGACTAAGGCTCTAACAATCGTCTCTAACAATTGTGGTATCGATGGTTTTGGTCTAGGTATTTTGCTCGAAGATAGACAGATAAAAAAAATGATCTCTTCCTACGTTGGCGAAAATGCTTTGTTTGAAAAACAACTGCTTGCTGGAGAACTTGAAGTAGAATTGACACCGCAAGGAACGCTTGCTGAAAAAATGCGAGCAGGTGGCGCAGGGATTCCTGCTTTCTTTACCGCAACGGGATACGGCACTCCTGTCGGCGAAGGAAAAGAGGTCCGTGAATTTAACGGCAAACCCCACATCCTTGAAGAATCGATTACTGGTGATTTTGCCATCGTTAAAGGGTGGAAAGCAGATAGATACGGTAATGTAATCTATAGGCATACCGCGCAGAACTTTAACCCAATGGCGGCAACTGCGGGAAAAATAACCGTCGTTGAAGTTGAAGAAATAGTGGAACCTGGTGAATTAGATCCCGCACACATTCATACCCCTGGTATCTATGTTAACCGTGTTATTAAAGGCTCATTTGAAAAGCGCATCGAGCAGCGCACCATACGCAGCCAATAAACAGCGAAGCGTATTTGCATATTCACTCACTATGATAACAACGCATTCACCACAGGATAGTTAGATTTATTGTACTGACGCAATAAATCAAGGAATCGGAATAGACTATGGCACTTTCACGAGAACAAATTGCAATTAGAGTCGCACGAGAGTTACAAGACGGCTTTTATGTCAATCTAGGTATTGGCATCCCGACATTAGTCGCGAACTATGTCCCAGACGATATAGATGTCATGTTACAGTCGGAAAATGGGCTATTAGGTATGGGGCCCTTCCCCACAGATGATGAAGTCGACGCCGACCTTATCAACGCTGGCAAACAAACGGTGACGACTGCGACGGGGGCATCTATTTTTTCATCGGCAGAATCTTTTGCGATGATCAGAGGTGGTCACGTAGATTTAACCGTACTCGGCGCGTTTGAAGTCGATGTCATGGGTAACATTGCCTCTTGGATGATCCCAGGAAAACTGATCAAAGGAATGGGCGGTGCAATGGACTTAGTTGCAGGAGCCGACAACATTATTGTCACTATGACACACGCATCTAAACATGGCGAATCAAAACTTTTAGACGCCTGTAGCTTACCATTGACGGGTGCAGGCTGTATCAATAAAGTACTAACTGATCTGGCCTATTTAGAAATTGCCGACGGGGCATTCATCTTAAAGGAAAGGGCACCGGGCGTCTCCGTAGATGAAATTGCAGCAAAGACCGCCGGAAAGCTGATCATCCCTGATTACGTACCTGAGATAGAGTTCGACTAAGCAACATTATCTCGAACTAAGAAGCCGTCCGTCTAACAATAGACGGTCGCTTCGCCTTTACATTAATGACATTAAGACTCAACCTATACCACAAATCTAAATCGTATATTTAGCTAATATTGGTCTATATCTACTTACAGCATTGCTCATAGCATGCACTTATGAAGATACTTATTAACAGTACTTATACTGACCTCAGACAAAGAGAATTATCATCATATGTTTGCATTGCTCTCTATCTTACATCTTCAATTACCAATCACTGCCCAACTATAATTTAGATCATATTTGTGATATAATACTTTGATTTTATAAGTTCTATTTTTATTTTTCGGCAGGTTTATCATTGAAAAACACTCCCTACAAATTGATTTTTTTATCCCCACTGAGCACTGTGAAATCGTTAAAGAGGCCATTTTTGCTACAGGAGCCGGTACGCTTGGCGGCTACGCAAATTGTGCATGGCAAACGCTTGGTACAGGACAGTTTACCCCTGGCGATTCAACGAACCCTCATATTGGATCAATCAACCAAGCGGAAATTGTGGCCGAATATCGAGTAGAAATTTTATGTAGCGAACAGAACATTGAAGCCGCCGTCGCTGCGCTATTACAACATCACCCCTATGAAAAACCTGCTTTCGGAGTTTATCAACCTATACCGCGCTTTTTTGATTAGCGACTAGCCTAACGATCGGCCGGATGATTGATACCATCACTCAGCGCTATATCATCTAGAGCAAAAACATCAACATCATCTAAACAACCTAGGTTAAAACCTAAGATATTAGGATCTATTCTTCGCTGATGATGTGTGTATATGCCGCAGTTTTTACAAAAGTAATGTTTTGCGCTCAGGCTATTGAATTGATAGCAACCTAGTGCATCGACATCTGTCAGCAGCCTAAAATGCTCTTTTGCAATCTTTGCTGCTACTGCCCCTCGACGTTTACAAAAAGAACAATTACAGCGACGAGGATCCTCAATCACTCCCTTAACCAACACCACTTCAAATTGCACTTTTTGACAGTGGCAGCTACCAAATTTGACCGCTTTTTTTTCATTGATGGTTTTATCATTCAACAACTGTGATAAATTTTTCGTATTATGTCTCTGCCCATCCACTGTCATAAACTGTCTCTCATCCGCCTCATCTAATTGAAACACCTCTCGTGTGGTTCAGTTACAATACGAGATTCTTTTCAATAAAATCAAATACTTGACATACTAGTAAATATTTTTAAATATTGTCAATCCTTTTAAAATTTTGGTTATTATAGTGTTTGGAATAACGAACAAGGATCCCAGTGAAAAGACACCGGAGCAAGCTACAACCGTGGTTCAATTAATTGCCGATCAAGTGCGCAACGATATCTCTTTTGGTGTTCTTACCTCAGATAAAACTTTAGATATAACCGCACTGCGCCAGCACTATGGCGGCAACGCCGAAACAATGCACCAAGCACTGCTATTATTATCAATGGAAGGAATTGTTGAAAGCATAACTAAAAGTGAATTTAGAGTTGCGAGTGCCACTGAACAAGACTTAGATGATTTAATACGCGTTCGCATCGAAATCGAATCCCTTGCACTAAAATGGTCCATGAATAACGGAAACTTACTCTGGCAGAACCTTATTATTGCTGCGCAACAAAACTTAGAATCAGCCACTCATCAAGTGACGCAAGACCCTCAAGCTTACACTCTAGACTGGGACGAGTACCACCGACATTTTCATGATTGCTTGATAAATGCCTGTAACTCACCTCGGCTCATTGCAATGCAACAACAATTATTACAACAATCTAGGCGATTCCATATCAAGCGGTTACGTGATGGGCTTATTAATTTCGAGCAATACAGCACTCAACTCAACCAATTAGTCACAGCCATCCAAACACAACAAGCTGAAAGCGCACTCAACAGTTTAAAAAAAATGATTCATTTGCTTTACCACTAAACAACTATAGCTAAAAATAACTTTTTATATTAGACAGATATAAAATAACGACTCTGTATGCATCTAGACAAAATGAAGCCGGTTAAGCACAACGAAGCAGATTACTTGATGGCGCTAACACAAATAAAGCGTTTGAATAAACTCGCTTATATGACGAACTAGAGACTAAAAAGTACCTTACCCACCTCCTTTACTCAGATTTAAGTAAAGGCCTAATGACACATTTATGATCGTTTATTTGACAGGAAATAACTATGTTCGCAACGACTCAAAAAAAAGCATCATCCCTGATCAGCACGGCTGCACTAACACTTGGCATTATCTCCTCTAGCGTCAGTATTGCCGCTGACAAAATTACCGTAGGCGCCCTGAGATTCACTTCACATTCAGCCAACTTTATCGCCTATGAAAGAGGCTATTTTGAAGCACAAGATTTAGAGGTCGAATTCAAGTTTTTCCAGGCAGCACAACCTATGGCAGTGGCAATAGCTTCTGGAGATGTCGATTTTGGCGTTACAGCGATTTCAGGAGGGTTAATAAACCTTGCCAACAAAGGTGCAATTAAAGTCATCGGTGGCGCCTTACAAGAAGAACCTGGAATAGATGGGCAAATGATACTCGTTTCAAAAAAGGCCTTTGACCAAGGAGTCACTCACCCTAAAGCATTGCGGGGCCGCAGTTTCGGCATTACTCAAGCAGGCTCATCTTTTCACTATATGGCGCATAAAATTGCGCAGAAAGAAGGTTTTTCAGGGAGCGAAATAAAAGTCAAGCCGCTGCAAAAAGTGGGCGCCATTATTGGCGCACTTAAATCAGGGCAAATTGATGCATGGTCCATTGTCCCGCATATTGCAAAGGGGTTAGCCAAAGCACCCAGTATTGAATTAATTGGAAAAGTTTCCGACTACATACCTAACTATCAAGTCACGACAGTGTTTACATCTGCCAAAAATGCTAGCGAAAATAAACCTTTAGTAAAGCGATTTTTAAGCGCATTCGCCCGGGGCGCCAAAGACTTTAACGCCGCTTTAGTTGATAAGACGGCAGGCCAAACAGCAGCTGACGACACGGTTAAATTAATCCACAAATACGTATATAACAGCCGTCCCTACGAGAAAGCAGCGCCTTCAATCGTCAACGGTTCTATGCGTATTAATGAAAATACCAAACTTAACTTAAGTAGCATAAAAGACCAGCTAGAATGGTTTAAATCTGAAGGACTGGTCGCTAAATCGATCACTATCGATACTTTAGTGGATACAAGTTTTGTCGATACCTTTTGAACCCGAGTGCTTATGTGTATCAGTTTTCTAAACCAGAGCACCGGTAGAAAATAGGATCGATATTAGAGACTTTCTCCAGTATCGGCGACAAGCAGTTAGATCTGTCGATCACAGAATCATAGTGACCGACAGTTACCAATGCTGGTACTTATTTAGACCACAGCATAGGGCGTTATAATATTATCTGGAGATCAAATGGAAATACAATTACACCATGTTAGCCATAGCTACGCTGACACTCAGGTATTAAACGATATTTCTTTGTCTTTGGCTCATCGAGAAATTGTTTGCATCGTCGGCCCCTCAGGGTGTGGTAAGTCAACATTACTGCGATTAATTGGTGGATTGGAACGCCCGCAAAGTGGACAGATACTGCAAGTAGGTCACTCGTCGCCGGGTTGCCTAAACCCTCTCACCTATATTTTTCAACACTTTGCACTTCTTCCTTGGCGCACAGTCAGAGGAAATATTAGCTTAGTGCTAGAAGAGCACAATATAAAAAGTGAGCAGCGAGAACACATCATCACCGATGTCCTAAAAAGAACCAAGCTCATTGATTTTGCGGAGGCACTACCCAAACAGCTCAGCGGCGGAATGAAACAACGTGTGGCTATCGCCAGAGCTCTCAGCGTCAAACCTGAAGTCTTATTGATGGACGAACCACTATCCGCTTTAGACAGTCAGACGCGCGAGATCTTAATGGATGATTTAATCCAGCTATGGTGTAGCGAAGGATTTACGGCTTGCTATGTAACACACAATTTAGCAGAAGCTGTACGCCTCGGTCATAAAATAATCGTGCTATCAGGTCGACCCGGACAGATCCATCAAACCCTCACTATAGATATTCCCTTAGCTGAGCGAATCCATCATCCAGAGCTGCTGGAGCAAAAAAGTAAACTGTTGTGGCAAATGATGAAAGATGAAGCATTAGCTGCCGATAAAGAACTACTGCATCCCTAATCGAGAATAGTGTCTAGCCTGTTAAAGAGCAATAACATGTCAAATAATCAACATACAAACAAACAATCACCCGCCATAAGCCAACCGCAGCCATCTACCCCCGTTCCGTTTCGCGGTGGAGGTTTCAAAACAAAACCTATCCCCTTTATAAGTCCTGTAGTGTTTATCGCTTTAATTGCATTTTGGCAATTTGGCTCCTCTAGCGGTTTTATCTCCAATATAGTACTCCCTGCACCATCAGAAGCTTTTACTGCATTTCACCAACTGATCGATAGCGGTATGCTTTGGACCCATTTAAACGCCTCTATACAGCGCTTATTAGGCGGCTGGTTCCTCGGCACCTTCTTTGGCATTATTATAGGGCTTTTTATTGCGCTCTCTTCTGTGGCCAGAGCAGTCTTCTCCCCATTAGTTTCCGCTATATTCCCCATTCCGAAAATCGCGTTACTCCCCCTCTTTGTGATTTGGTTCGGTATCGGTGAAGGCTCTAAAGTAGCCACCATATTTTTTGGCACGTTCTTCCCCACTGTTATTTTCACATACGGTGGCGTCGATAATGTCGAGCGCAGCCTAATCAGAATGGGTCAATCGTTTGGCTTATCTCGCCGCTCTATCATCCGTAAGATTATTCTTCCAGGCGCGATGCCCGCTATCCTATCTGGATGTAGAGTGACAGCCTCTATTGCTATTATTTTATTAGTTGCTGCTGAAATGATTGGTGCGGAGTTCGGGATTGGAGCCTATATCTTATTGGCTGGCAGTTTATTTGCGACCGACCAATTAATTGCCGGGGTCGCGATACTCTCTGTCATGGGTTTATCCTTTGCTTGGCTAATCGGGCGAGCCGAGAAGTACTTTTTAAATTGGCGCGATTAAGGCACAATGCGCCCTTCTTCCCTCATTCGATAATAATGCGATGTCTCAATCAAACAAACCCATTCAAAAAACTAATTTACACCCAAGGAATAAGCACAATAATGGTTACGACTTCGCGCTACTGATCAAAAAACACCCTCCATTAAGCCAGCATATTATTTTGATTAATGATCGCAAAAGTATTGATTTCTCTAATCCGCTGGCCGTCACATCTTTAAACACAGCACTACTTAACACTTATTATGCCGTCGATTTCTGGCAGATTCCTTCAACTTATTTATGCCCTGCGATCCCCGGTAGAGTTGATTACATTCATTACCTAGCGGATTTACTGAAGCACAGTAACGAGGGGACATTGCCACAAGGTAAACAAGTATCCTTATTAGATATAGGGACTGGAGCCGGTTGCATCTACCCAATACTGGCACAAAAAGAATATGGATGGCGTTGCTTAGGATCGGATATTGATCCTATTTCGGTCAGTACCGCCCAGGAAATCATCAAAGCCAATAAACGTATTGGCAAACAAATTAAAGTCGTTTTGCAGAACAGTGCCCAACAATATTTTAAATCGGTCGTAAAAAATGATGATCGCTTTGATCTCACGATGTGCAATCCTCCTTTTCATCGCTCCCTAGAGGATGCTTTACACGGTAACCAAAGAAAAAGAGATAACTTAAATAAGCATAAACCACCCACTAAAGCAACGGCTGCCAAGTTCAATTTTGGAGGGCAACAAGCCGAACTATTTTGTCAGGGTGGAGAGTTGGCTTTTATTAAAGCGATGGCTGTAGAAAGTAAATTATTCTCCCAGCAAATACTCTGGTTTACCAGCCTGATTTCCAAATCTGCTCACGTTAAGCCAATACAACAGCAGTTAGAAAAACTTGGCGCGATCGATATCAAAGTAATTAAGATGGCCCAAGGCAATAAAATAAGCCGATTTATCTGCTGGACGTTTCTAACAAAGCTCCAACAAAAACAATGGTGTGAAGAACGCTGGAAAGAAAAAAAATAGTAACAAACAAAATACCACACTTCGGTACAGTGGGGCAGTAATAGAGGCAAGCATCACTAAATCACTTGCGTCTCTTAATGAGTTGAAACTAAAACACTGTCACTATGAATTTAACACAGTGTTTTATGCATAATATAACTATCGATAAAACCTAGCGTTTTATGATTATAGGCATTGGGAACCGTCCCAATGATAGTAAAACCCAGCTTTTGCCATAATTGAATAGCCACAGTATTACTGGAAACAACAGAGTTAAACTGCATGGCGCGATAACCGAGTGTTAACGCTATCTGCTGTGAATGCTCACACATTTTTCGCGCCACACCTTTGCCTCGACTTTCAGCAGCGACCATGTAGCCACAGTTGGCAATATGCGCCCCAGGACCCGCAGCGTTTGCCTTGATATAATACGACCCGAGTACCACGTCACCTTCTTTCATCACAAAACTTTTGTCAGGTGATGCGCACCATAACTGGTAAGCCGCCTCGATAGACATGTTTGGCTCAAAAGCGTAACTGTTTTCAGCTTGGATAATCTGCTTAAAAACAGGCCAAAACAACTGGAAATCTTGTTGCGTAATCTCGTTTATTTCCACACTCTATCCCTACTATTAATTGGCAATACTCCCCTGAGCCACACTTAGTTTTTAATCAAGGTATTAGTCGATAAATACTTTTATTCATAACAACTTACAAACACATAACCCAGTCTAGATCGATCGTTAAATAAAGATAGGAATATGATGGGTTGTTGCAAAAGGAAACCAGTGCAAGGAAAACAATTGCTCGTTTAGGATATCAACCCTAGATGCACAGCATAAGCGACACACGCTTTCCCGCCAAAAATTCATACGGGGTTAGATAGTTTAATGCTTTT
>JAYRBV010042232.1:6902-18801 GCA_036023255.1 Mitrocomella polydiademata
ATTGCAAGTTAAGTCATGTTTGAAATTGCAAGTTAAGTCATATTTGAGATTACAAGTTAAGTCATGTTTGAGATTGCGCAAGTTAAGTCATATTTGAGATTGCAAATTAAGTCATATTTGAAATTGCAAAGTACAGGTTTTAGGTTGTAAAGTAGGGAGACTGAACAAAGTTAATATTGTGTTTTTGGTTTTTGTAGTTTTTTTTTTGACAAATAGTTCAAACAATGATTTTTATAAACATCCGATCTGCATAAAATGTTCATCTTTATTTCTACTTTCCATTTATTTGATCTGCCCTACTAAACTGCTGTACTCATCATAAGAAACATGAAATCAAGTATGGTAAGCCAACCAGAATATGGTGATTAATAAACAGACACAACGCTAAAAAACAAATATTTATTGCTACAAATTTGTTAGTTTACCCGAAACACATTAATCCAGAATGGCAAATATATAGATCGATTGAAGACCTATCTTTGAAAGGTTAGCTTAAACAAATAAATGAGCCCAGATGCGAATAGATGGATTTCATAATATTGGACTTAACTTTATATAAAACTTTTAACCATGTGCGGGTTTTTTCTAAATGAAAAGGATTTATTTGTCGATGGGTTCCACAGATGTCCATGAGAAAAACAAGAGTTAAATACCTGAATGTGGTTTTGATATTACATTGAGGAAGAAATATAAAAATAACCTTTACTCATATGAGTTATATGGAAGGGAAAATCTGGGTTTCTTTTTTTATTCGTCTACATGATATAAAAACAAATATTAGCTCTGTGAATATTTCTTTCCTGTCCCTATGTATGCACCGCCGCCATGAAGAATTACTCACCATGCGTTTCTTTGGTGAATCTCCATCATCATCATCATACGAATGGCAAAATACGTGTAATTTGGTTGCTTAAATCTAAATTTAGCGTGGTCTATTTTTCGTCAAACAAGTCAATAAACAGCAAAAATCGATTTGTTTCAGAGAGCCTAAATCATCATCAAAATTCATCATCTTGGTAAAAAGCCAAAGATCTAAAGAGCTATAAATCTCGAAGAAAACAACATTTGATTAGAAGTAAGAACAGCTTGCTAAGATAGTTAACAGTGACAAAATCCGTAGAAAATCTACGGACCTGGCGGAACTCGAAGTCACGGCCATGCTCCTTGGCGGGCAAATGCTCTACCACTGAGCAACTATTCCATCCGGGGGGGGGGCAACAGCTCAGCTGCTACTAGTATAGTTGCAAGTGAGTTAACATCTGCTCTGTAACTCTCAACTGCCAAGAAACTTAGAAAGCTGTTCCCATTTCTATAAACCGATGCTTTTCAATCTGCACGTAACGACAATTAACTCGAATGGGCTAAGCAACTATCTCCTCTACGCAGATGATACAACACTATTGAGACATTCAAAAGTAAAGAATCTTCCAGCAACCATCCAGTCAATGCAAAAAGAGATGGACAGCATCAATCTCTGGTCTGCAAAAACAACTTATCTCTAAATGCAAAGAAAACCAAAACGATGTTGTTTTCAAGAGCTAGCTCGAGTGCATAATTTATCTCAAATCGATACCGACATCAAAAGTAGCAACCATAAACTGGAAAAAGTAAGCAGCTTCAAAATTGGTGTTCATTTCAACGAGCAGCTTGAATGAACACATCAACGCAATCTCGAAAACCTTTTGCAACATTAAAAACACTCAAGCAGCTCAAAAACTCTGCAAAAACACTCGTGCAATCTTTAATTCTTTCGAAATAATGAAATACTGCAACTTGCTCCTGTCAGACGCTCCTAAATATCAACTGAAACGTTTGCAAAAGATACAGAATGCTGCTGCTGGCGTCGTGCTCAAACGCCATGCCAACATTCAAGATGTGATCGATCTAAAATGGCTTCCTGTCGAGGAAAGTATAGATGCCGCTCTAGCTAAAACTGCCCATAACGCTATTCACAACGAGAATTGACCCTCCTATCTTCGTTTGACAAGAGTGCAACTAAGAAACAGGAATCTACGATCTGCAGAAGCCAATGATTTTAATATTGATGCTATGGTAGCCTGAATGGTAGTCTCGTAGACATGGCTAGCGATGTTTTAATGTTAATGATGTTTTGTTTTGATGATCTTCCAGTGAATATAAAGAAAATTGAATCCAAGCAAATTTTTAACGTAAAATGTTTTAACAATTATTTTGACAAAGCAACTGCTAAAGTACTTAACTTATCTTAGATTTATTACACTCATAAAGCTCCAAGCCTCATATTTTATTGTCTAGCTTTCTTCCCTTTTATCACTTTGAATACTGATTTCGTTGTCAAGTCGTTCCGATATATAGTTTTGTCAAGGGACCTTTGCCCCCATTTAGCTAGATGCATTTTTTTCAATAACTAAGGTATTAAATAAAGGGATTTAAAGGGAAAAAAGTATGTATTCTAGGGGTATGTTAGGGCTTTTAGCAACCTCGTTCCCAGGGCCTTTCTCCGCTTTTTTAATTTTTTTTTGACGACGCGGGAGATGGCCCTGGACAACTCTGGCCGGTTCTGCATCGTGATTGGCCAAAATAAATCTCTTAATCTATGCAAATATAATATGTTTGCAGTTTTTTTATTGAAATAACAATTATTTGTTGATAAAAAATATATTTTTATTTTATAATGCAAGCATGCGTTTTTTATTCAATAAACTGTAACACTTAAAGAAAAGAGCTTTTATTTTGGCAGGAGAAACCTTGGAATAATCATAATACGTAAGAGTTTCTCATAATTAAAATCTACTCGATTTGAGCAGATTTTTGCCAGAGTGTGCCAGGGCCATCTCCCGCGTCGTCAAAAGAAATAAAAAAAGCGGAGAAAAGCCCTGGGAACGAGGTAGGGCTTTTAGAGCAATTTAAGGCGTAAAATTTTATTCGTCGCCCAACCATGGCGCTTAATCGAGAGGGACGCTTAATAAATAATGTCTTTTTCTCTTTCTTATTAATTTTATTACTCCCTGGAAACCCCTGTTATTAACGATAAACTGATAAAAATAAACCTTTTTATATTCAAAATTTGATTAGAATAAAATTTTCTAAACAAAAAATATTCTTTTACTATTAACCCCCTTTCTCTAAACAACCAAATACTCAAAATGGCGCCCTCTTTGGCCTCAATTTTGCATTCTAATTTTTTATTTTTTATTTGAGAGAGGCGATTATTTTATTATTCGATTTAAAAGGGGGTGCTTTTTGGAAGGGCGCGCTAACTCAGAAGTGGGCGCCAAATCGATCATTTACGGCATTCGAGTCGAGCGAGTCTTGAATTATTATCTAATTTTAGATATATTGATGAATCTAGCCGATTTATCTGGCGTTGTACCTAGGATTCCTTGAACTTCGATGCACCTTGACTATAAAAAATAAACTTTAACGCTAAATTTAAGCAACATATTTCAGTATTATACACACTCTCTCAGGATTTTATTTCCAACATTCATATATTAAACCGACTGAAAGATTGGTACGATAAGCAACTCTTAGACAAACAACAAGGATTTCAGACGAGGCAGAGGAACTGCAGATGGCATTTTCATCACCAAAAGAATGCAATAAATATCGGACAAGATACAAAAACCAGCCGTGTACCTACTATTTGTCGATCTCAGTGATGCTTTTGACCATGTTATACGAAAAAGGCTAATCACGTCAATCTACCAACGATTTCCACAAACGCAGCACAACTCTCATCAAGCTACTGATTAATTAAAACTTCTGCACTTGCAGAAAATCTGGAAGATATCTTCGAACTACTCTCCAGAGTACGCCAAGGAGGACCTGAATCGCCACCCCTGTATAATCTTTACATGGATTATGTGATGCGTTTTTTTATGAACCTCTGTGGAGTAGAAATTATCAATTTCCTTCAGCTAAAATTATAAAATTGGATCAACCGCACTTGATGGTAGAGAGGCTCTTTTAAAGGCATTAACATTACATCAATGACACACTTTGTAGATTTTACCTGCCAGCTAGACCGAAACGATGATTGTAAACTACAAGTACTATGTGAAGAACAAGCATACCCAAATATGATTGTGAAACTAAATGGTAAAACCATATCGCTACTTTGGTGACGACATACATTTTGACCAACCATCAACTGGTAATGCAGAAATAGACCTCAGAATTGCTTTTGCTGAGAACAAATTTAACCAACTACACAAAAAGCTCAACAATCGCAAAATCTACCTAAAAACACGTGTCCACATATTGATTACGATGGTACGATGCCGTACGAAGCCGGCGGTCAGACGGTACATAAACCATCAACAACAACAACGCATCAGATCTTCATACATATAGGCATACTTACAAGAATGATCAGAGGTGGATTTGAAAGAAGAAATAACCTGACAACAACAACGAAGAAAGCTTCAGCTATGTTCTCTCTGGCAACGATGTTCTTCGGATTTGCGACACGGAGTACATTATGATACAATAATACAGCTGACTCATATTGCCCACCGAAGTAACTCCAGTATCACTAAAAGGCTTCTTTTCAATGTAAACAAAAACCTGAAGAGTGAAGGCCAATTAAAACACTGGACCAGCATGTTTTTGAATGCAATACACCAATCAATCCGGGGTTTCTGAACTGCGGGAGAATGGGTACTAACTTGGAATGGATGAAAAACAAACAAAAATCAAAATCAAAAAAAGAATATTAATTATACAGTTATTCTAGTTTTGACAATACACATTTCTGCAGACTAACGATGTCATCTTTGTTTACGATATTTACCATTGCAAGTTAGCGTCCAACCTCCAAATAACGCGTAATCATGATGGCGGAGAGAAACCCCGGATTGGTGTATGGCATGACGGCTGATGAATTCTACCAGCTGGCACTTAAACGAAAATTGAATAAGGATATGGTTGGCCCTGGCTCTAACCACTTTATGTTAGCAACAACTGACACGAGCTGAAGTAAGTATTTACACACGGTGTTTTATCACTCTTTACCCTACAAGAGCAAGATTTTAAGTAATTCCTTCTTAAAAAAGATTCCTATTCAAAAATGGTCGTGAGACTATTTCGTTAGAAGTTTGTTAAAACAGCAATCAAAAATGTTTATTTTCCAAATCCTTATTCACGAAAAATTTCTATTGTTTTCATAACAGAATTGTTGATACTAAAATCTTGCGTACTTACTTTATGGATGTCTGATTCGCAGACCTTACACCAAACGGAAAAAACTCCGTTTCGCAATGTATGCAAATCAGATTACTTTATGGATGGCTCCTAAATGCGAATACGACAGACTGACCAGGTAGTTTTAACCTATTTCTGGTGCACAGTGTGAGGGAAAATAGGGGAAATTTCATTCATATGTCGATCCTAGAGAAAAGAATCAATTTAAATTTTTGGTTTAGCAAATACTTGTAATTCAGAGGTGAAGAAGACAAAGTCATACAACAGCTTTTATAAATATCACTAAAAAAAATTAATCTGTCTTTATTGTAATACTGAGTGTCCAAAAATATTACAGCTTTTGTTATAGGGTATACATGTCATTAAGAGTTATTACAATAGGACAAGAACTACGCGTTAAGTGTAACAATGGACTCTTTCCCATTGCAAGCTGTAATTTTTACAGGGACTCTCTGTGTCTATTGCATCAACAAATCGTATGATTGTATACAATAAACTAACAGACAACCTAAAACAACCTAAAACTTGCTTTGTTTGCCGGAGTGGTTTGAAAAACCATAAAAATAAAATTTCGTTTTAAAAAATGACCTTAATTTAATTAGAAATATAAAAACCTATTTAATTATAATATTGAAAATCCACCAAAATTTTATTGATACATTCCGCTCTGTACTAAAATATTAAATAATTACTCTTAACTTTTGAAAGGGGAATATCGCTTAAAAACACTCAATTTCTCACAGTATTGACATTTCATGTGGTAAGTACTATACGAATCACTTGTCGAGGGAGAAACAAAAACTTGTTGAGCCATTTTGATACACAAAAAAGAGAATTCAAAATAATTCCAATACAAGCAGAAGAACTAGAGTTTGTTACAAGATCTTCTGTCACTGGCTAATGAAGTTAAAAGCGAAATCTTTTGTTTGTTTGTTCTATGGACACGATCTATCCAATCAACATTAATCTTGTAAAAACTCCAGCTCGATCCAGATAGATCAAACGATTTACTCTCGCGAACCAGACAAAGGTGTGAAGTAAGCAACCCTTCATTCTTAACCCATAATTATCAATTCTGCTTCACAAATGTAAGCCAAGCTGGAGTGTTAACTTCTTTTGAACAGTTTTCGAAATTTTCATCTTGCAATGTGAGTATCGCTCGCTACTTTAACGAGTTTTTCCAAATTTGGCATCCATTCCCAATCCAATAAATACGAGTAAAACAGCGAAAGATTGTCGTGTTGTTATCGGGTTACCGAAGAACAAAATTGAAAATAGAATAGTGAAGAATTTTCTCGTTGTTGTAACAACAGAACAGGTCAATGGCCCAAAGTGGGCGACGGTTGAAAATATGAAATTCTAAAATGAAAAAACAAAATAAAGAGTTAAATAGCAGACGAATTTTATGCTTGTCCGATTTCGCTTTCTTTGATTAAAAAAGGGGTAAGCCAAAAAAACATATACCAGGAGTGATTTAACTACGGCTTTACTTTAAGAAGAGGATTAAGAATAGCGTTCCCTCTTACTAGTGAAGCTCAAATTTAAGGAGCTTTTTGCGAATTTTGAGGAGATATTTCAAATATATCGAATTTAATATAAGGGTTTTAAACGTTATAAAAATTTTGTATGCAACAAGCGATAGATATATCGTTATTGCTTGCCTTAAAACCCAACAAGGAATAGCGAATGAAAACTAAACATTGACTTTTTTTAAACTTTCTGGCAACGGAATGGACAGGAGAATTGAGGAGAAACCGGTAAAAATTGATATTTTTTAGTCTTGAGGAGAAAAATGAGAATTTAGGAGATGTTTTTGGAATGCGTTTATTTGGAACCTTGAAAGTATTGGATTGTGTACATACCTGGCCAAGGGCACTTGTAATGGAAAACAGAAGCATATTCCAAAGTACGTAAGGGTACCTTCCACAAAATGCGATGAAATGGAATATTTCTCCAGTTAAGAGGATCACTAGAAATAAAGAAATGAAAACAATATTTGTTAGTCAACAGCTTATACAGAAAAAAATAGAATGGTGATGTTTTTTTATAGAATTTCCGAGGAATTTTAAGCTTTGTGATGGTACACATAAAATCGTGTGTCCAAATTTCATTTAAGATTGAAACACAATGCACAATGTGCCCACTTTCAATTTGCCCCCCTTCCCTAGACGAAAAAGGGTTTTAAAAACACAAACAAGCAAGCAATACTCACTTGCTCCTAGAATGAGGATGGAAAATTTATTGACAGAAAACATCATATAATGTGCTTGTGTTTTGTGAGAGCTTCTCATTCGTTCTTGACTTGCTCCGGTCATCCCATCCAACGTAAGGGAGAGAAGCTAGAGGAGAAGAGAATTTTTAGTGAATTGAAAGGAATTTATTTCAAAATAAATTTTCACAAGGAGATATTTTTGCGGCATTTTGTGGTATTCCCAACAGTTTGTCCTGCAAAAAGTATTTTTTGGTCCCAACCTCAAAAATAATTATTTCTCCTACGAATCATGTTTTTAATTGAAGAAGCTTTTGAGGGATTACTGTATATTGTATGAAAAATGACATGTAAACATGCACTCCTCATTTTCGTGTTTTTCTAAACCTTTTTTTCCTGTTATATGTTGCATATGAAAAAAAAATCAATACAATAAATTGAAAATAAGCTAATCCGCTAAAGTACTTCAAAATAATAAGCATATACTCTCAAGCAAACCCTAAAAATAATACTACGAAAATGGAAGAATACAAATTTGTATAATTATTTACCATGTTTACCAGTAAGATATCTAGGATACATGAGGTACACACAACAAAACAAGATAAAACGAATTGTATACTTACAAGCAGAAGTTCACCGTATCCTGTAGATTCCGTAGTAGCTCCCTTTTTCTAAGCAAAACACAAGATTGAAAAATTACAACATAAAAGATCATTCAAAATCATTGATCAACGAGGGACAATGCAATGTTTTTATCTGAAAAATGTATATTTATATTCAGGTACGAAATGTAATTAATAACATGATAAAATGAAAAACCGTATTGCAACTACAGAAGTCAGTCAGACGAAAAAAGGGTAGAAATCGATGAAATGAAACAACTCACATCTTTGTAGAAAAATAGAGCTACACCGAGAACAATAAACATAACACAAATGTATTTCATCAATGGATATTTCTTTCTTGCCAGTAAAACACCAAGAATCATAACTGCAAACAGAATAAGGGAAATATTTTTATACAGTGCGCAGAAAGTCTGTTATATATTAATTTACTGTAACATTGTTGTTATATTTATAATTTGAATAAGCTACAACCGCAGCTGTTTATTCTGGCACAAAATGAAAATTTAACTAGAACAACCCCTCCCCCTTTATTCAATGTTGTATAGCGGAATCAAAACCTGATACGCGACCATTCAACATTGAATTAGAGGGGGGGGGGGAGGCCGAAAGGCCTATGTGGTGGTATAATAAGAAAAAAGTGCCAAAATTAAATGGCGACGATTGTCTATCCTCCAACACTTCATGTCCTCAAAAATCAATTCAAATTACAGAGTGTCTGTAAAAACTCATCCACCAAATATGGTACTACAATAAGAAGTTAATTCATGTGAATTAGAGTGTCTTGAAACAAATGCCCTAAAGTTTGTTTGGAGAACATTTCATTCAAGAGAAACTCTGCATAAAATGGGGGTCTGCTTACCTGGAATCGGTTTGCATGATTTTCCTAGTACCTAGAAATAACAATGATAATTAGGAGGAAATTATTCCCAATTTATTTTAAATGGTTAATTTCTTTGTAAAAAATGTATACTGTATATATACTACCAATTTTAAATGGTTAATTTCGCTAAATTGCTTACTTTATCCAAACTTGTTTTAATAAAAGTTGTATAGATATATCTCAATAACATACCTGTGTTGGGTAATTGACATATCTCAAAGCCATATTACTTGCTAACATTGCTCCCATATAGGAAACAGAGCACCATAAGTACATGAGTATTGGAGTATCATCTTTGGCATCTTTTGCATAAGTTGTCTTAATAACTAAAATTGATTTATTTATTGATTGATTTCACTAATAATAAAGCCAAGCAAAAAGAGAAGCATGCCCTTTTTACGCTGTTTTTGTTTTAATGTCAAAAGAATGAGTAAGTTACAAATATATCAGACAATAGGACACTGCCTTCCCAAAATTGATCATGAAAGTGCATTCTTCAACAATAAAACCAGGGGGAAAAGGGAAGACTTGCATATAAAGCGATATAATGAGAATTGGATGCTGCACTTTGATTCTAGATTAGATGATGTTCATCTAATATCTAAGAAAGTTAATACAAAATATTTGTTAGGATACAATTTTAAAAAGATTATAAATAAAAGTGAATTGATTGTCTTACTGAAGTAAGCAAAGATGGAATTTACGACACATTGCAAAAACACCAAGGTTTGTTGATATGTGAATTTTTCTTTTTCCTCTCCATAAGTTGTTCTTGTTCTAGAATGAGATTGAGGAAAATATAAAAAAAAACAATCAACTCATATTTATTAAAAATAAAATCACCAGAAGCTTCATATTTGTTTAATTAAAAAAGAATCAAAGAGACTTTCTTAAAATTGACTATATATATTCGACCACATAAACAAGCAGTCATCATCAGAGTATTTAGATTTCCTGAAGCATTAAAATAGGCAGCTACCCAATTCACTACTAAAGTGTGCACTACATAGTTTTTGCTTATATTTATTTTCACAGATTTTGACCAAATCCTTGAAATTACATGCAAAATATTCTTTGAGGTAGTATTTGAAAAAAATAATTTTACACGCTTTAGCATGTTTTTAGCATTCCGTAGCTTTAACATCTTGGATGATGTAATGGACTTAAAAAAGCAAGCACGATATTATTCGCCGACATGCCTATTGAGCGTGTGGTACCCAGTCTAATTTGCTCACAGGTCTAGTAAAAGTCTATTTAGCGGAACCAAAATGAAAAAACGCGTGCGCAATGCCAATAACCATCTTTTAGACACTCGTTCCTTCAAATGTATATAAATGGTAGCGTGAGCAACCACACATGCACTTCATGATCATAAACGACGATCAGTTACTGTTGTTATTGGTTCTTTTTAGGGACCCTCTACCCGTCAACAAAATACAAAGTGGATTGTGTTACGGCAGCCGTAACTCTAATCTCAAAACATAGTATTACGGCAGCCATAACTTTGTTTTGCAAGTAATATTATTGTTATAAATTTGACTGACAGATGTTTACCTCTAAGTACTAAAACACCTAATTTAGTAGTTTATGGCGTGCCGGATTGCAGTGAAGTATAATTGTTAAAATATATATTTTATTACAAGATGTCATGGCGCAGTTGGTAAAAGAACGACACGGTAAGCAGGAGGTTCCAGGTACGACCCTGGCGTAAGTTTGAATTATTATTTTATTCATTCTTAAATGTAGATTTTTTTCCACTGCACTGCAGATACATTTTACTGAAAGGGGTGGGTAGGTAAGCGTTTGTTTCGATTTTGTAGTGTGGAATTATATATTTTTTCAACTGCCGTAACACTTTATTTGTTGAGCAAAGTTACGGCAGCTGTAACTCTTATCTCAAAACATAGTGTTACGGTAGTGAAAAATATACTTGAAGATTTCTAACATTCAATGGGGCCAACTTGCCTCGTAAATCACTGCGGAAACGGTGTCCATATTCGGAAATGAACAACCCAAAGTACTAACGCATTACGGACACTTTTTTCACGTATTCGGAGAGTTTCCCGAAATTTCCCGAAATTCTCCGAATACGTTAAAAAAGTGTCCGTAATGTGTTAGTACTTTGGATCGTTCATTTACGAATACGGACACCGTTCCCGCAGTGTATAGCCTGGTCTAAAAGGAATAATATGGTTTGATGATGAGATTTAGAGTTAGTTAGGGCTGCTGTAACTTTATGTTTTGAGATTAAAGTTACAGCTGCCGTAACACTATGTTTTAAAATTAGAGTTATGGCTGCCGTAACACTATGTTTTGATATTAGAGTTACGGCTGCCGTAACACAATCCACTTCGTAGATATTTTGTTGACGGGTAGAAGAGAGGAGGGTCCCTAAAAAGAACCAATAACAACAGTAACTGATACACGGTCGTTTATGTTCATGAAGTTCATGTGTGGTTGCTATGATTTACGGATTTTTACTTGCTGTTTGAAGGTGTTTGAAGTAATTATATATAGCTGTTAAAATAAAATAAAAGATTTTCATACTTACATCTTCTCCTGCAGAATACCATAATAGAAGTAACAAACAAATATTCCAATACAACAACCTATCAGCTTTTGCGAATCATTCATTTTGAAGTTAAGAATATTCTTCAAATTGAATTGTTTTTTTCGACGATCTATACTAGAATTGACGTTGACATCAAGGAAAACCTCAGTTTTTATAACCATACTCAAAGGCTACCATATTTATTTACAACTTTCTGTTTCAGAACTTTAAAAATTGTATTTGCATGTTCCAAGTTGGCAGACTAAACGGTGGGAAGAAATATCGGAAAAATAGCCCAAGCTTTTACATGAAATTGATAGGCCAACAACAGAAAAACGCGACACTGCAAGAGCTATGATTGGACCAACCAAATGTCACACGTGCAATGCACGTTGTATTATTTGAAAAAGCGCGAAAAGTGTGTTTGGCGTCCCATTCGACCGTGT